>JAECUM010005365.1:0-100989 GCA_016617855.1 Megalonaias nervosa | reverse complement strand
CACGAATAACTCCGTCAATCGATAAAATGTCAGATTTAGACAGTATACTCGATAAACATGCAAACAAAATTTATTTTCAACAACATAAAATATATCAAACAGCAGTTCCAAATACTACCAACTACACATGGCGAGTTACAACAACATCAAGCGAACAACTGCCGAGGCAATTATTTCTTGTATTTCAACAGCAAGCGCGACGTGGTAACCAACAACAAAATAATGCGATATTTGATAACGCTGATGTTAGACGAATATATGCTAGACTAAATTCGAAGCAATATCCGGAACGAGCGATAGAATGCAATTTTGCAGATGACGCTAATAAAAATATTACTCGACCTTACATGTATCTGCTCGACGGAGTGCAAAAATATCAGGATGTTGAAGATGGATCTCAGATATCAGTAGAAGAATTTCGTACACTTTATCCAATATTTTATTTTGATGTTAGTAAACATGGCGAGCGAGCAGTTGATTCGACAGCTGATATTGAAATTACCTGGACACTTGGAGCAGTTCCAGTAGCGCAGTTGTACGTGTATGCGTTAGTGATCAGCGACAGATTTATTACGATAGATTCTGTTGGAGGTAAAATGACAGTACAAGTTTAAACAAACTTTGAGTTTAATCTGCAATCGTTATATAAGATGACAAAATATATTATAAAAGAAATATATTTGACTGATGGTCAAGTTAAAAAATTAGCAGCTGCTGTTGCAAAGCAGAGACAGGTATCATTAAAAATCAACCCTAACATTTCCAAGGGTATTTTAACAAAATTAATGTTGACAAAAAAAAAGTAAACAGGTACGATCGTAAAAAACCTTTTATTTTAAATTTAAGTGCCGCACAAATAACAGCGATGTCAAAACAAGGTGGTTTCTTCGGTCCGGCATTATCAGTGATGGTCAGCACGTTGTTACCTAAAATTTTACCGGTGTTAGGTACATTAGGGCTAGCAGCAGCGTCTGGAGCAATATCTGGCGCAACGAAAAAAGCAGTTGAAGGTCGTGGAATTGTTGGCAGTGGTATAAAGAAGATAGTCTAAAGATAAATTTTCTGTGACTGATAAATATAATGCCACAACGAAGAAAAACAGCAACGAAAAAAAAGAAAACAACGAAACGCCGGCAGAAGAAACAAGGAGGATTTCTTCCAATAGCTCCACTTTTAGCGGGACTAGCGGAAAGTCTACTGCCAAATCTGCTAGGAATAGGAGGACGAGGATTAACATTGCCGGGAACACGGCCTCCCCGCTAAGTAACTTTGATATACTTGATAAGTTAGGATTGGTTCCCAGATTTCACGGAGTTTATTCTAAAGATGAACTCGACACCGAAGGTGTTGCATCAGGTGATTCGTGTGTGATAAATATACAAGATTTCAATGACGGCTCTGGTACACATTGGGTAGCAGTTTATAATAACAATTACTTTGACTCGTTTGGACTTCCTCCGAGCAATGCAATAAAAAAAATATATAAAACAAAAATATAAAATAATATATTATTCGTCCAATCAACTTCAACCTGTTGGAACTTCTGCTTGCGGATATTATTGTATAATGTTCATTAAACAAATGTCCCAGCCTAAATTTAATTTTTTAAAGTTTATTTTACGGTTTGACAGGCAACCTTCTCGCGCTAATGATGAGATTGCAATAAATTTTTGTAAAGCTGTCTAAAGCTTGCAGTTAATTTTATCTGAACTTGTGTATATAATGTCAACATATTGTCTCAAAAGTAAAACTAAAACAGAAAATATCAATGAAACAACAGAAAAAACAAAAAACAACAGGACGATGCTGAAAAGTATTATTGCAATCTGCGGAAAAAGAAAAAGTATGTTTTTAAAGAAGTCGTTGGGAGCTGGTTGCCCTGACAATGTCAGGGACGTTATTTTAGTAGATGACTAAAAATATAGAATGATATGCAAGTGCGATTCTGACAGAGATTTATGTTTTGAGCAAAATAAAATTGTCACATATTGCCAACGTTGTAACAACAGAGAAATAATTGGAACAGGTATAGATATATATAAAGTAATTGGCAAATTGCCAAAACCAAAAGGAGGCTGGACATTGCCAGGCCATAAATATACTGGACCTTATAATCCTCTTGATAAACAACTAGATGAAAATGATAATCCGCTGCCAGGACAAGAACCTTACAATCAAGCTGATGCAATAGCAATGCGTCATGACATTTGTTATCGTGACATTGAACGCCCTGATAACGTTCGTGTAGAAAACTCAAAATCGGATTGTGATAAAGTAATGTCAGACGAACTTCGTGATATGGAGCCGACAAATATGCGAGAACGTTTTGATAGAAGGCTGGTACAGGGTTTTATTGGAGCAAAATATAAATTAGGACTCGGAAAGGAATTATACGATGATCTCGCAGCCGAACTACATAAACCTAAAAAAAAAAGTTTACGCGACGTAAAGTTGTCGCAAATGCCGTTGATGATATCTAGGCGATAGATTTAGTAGATGTGTCAAATCTAGCTCAGTTTAATGATAATAAGAAATACTTGTTTAACGTTGTAGATGTTTTTAGTAAATATGCTTTTAGTGTTCCAGTTTTAGACAAGACAGGAACGTCAAAGACTGATGCGTTAAAACAGATTATCGTTAGTACAGAAAGAAAACCAAATAAAATCTGGACCGATCACGAAGCAGAATTTTTCAATAAAAAGTTTGAGCAGTTTTTGGAACAAAATAATATTAAAAAGTATGTTACAGGAAACGAAGGTAAAAGCGTTGTCGTCGAGAGATTTAATCGCACTCTAAACGAAAAAATACACAAATATTGGACAGCTGAAAACACAAACAGATATGTCGATGAGCTTCCGCAGATAGTTGACGAATATAATAATACGAAACATCGAACCACTAAACTGTCGCCAAACGACACAATTAAAAATCCGATTCTTGCAAATGAAAATATGTACCGCAGACATAAATTTAAAGTCGGTGATAAGTTAGAATTTCTCTGACCAAAAAAGTATTTGAAAAAGGATTTACTCCAAACTGGAGCGAGGAAGTATTTGTTGTTTGTTGATAAAGTACTTTCAACAATACCTGTAACATACGCGTTAAAAGATTTGTTAGGTGAGCCGATCATAGGTAGTTTTTACGAACAAGAACTACAGAAAACTGAACAAGATGTTTTCGTTATTGAAAAAGTTATCCGGAAACGTGGTGACAAAAGTTTAGTTAAGTGGCGTGGGTATAGCGATAAATTTAATAGTTGGATCCCAACTAAGTCAATGCAAAATTATTTATAATGTTATTGTAAATTTGTCCGTATTTCACAAGTACAGATTTACATTTGATAGTTTTACATAACGAAACTAAATATAATTTTCTTTCATTATCAACTGGCATTAAATTAAATATCTTAGCAAAAATAAAATCGTATTTTATGCTCCTTTGCTGGCCAGTTATCTTCAGATTTAGAAACGGTTTGATAAGCTGCCAAAATATTTGTTGTTCGGCAACAGTAAAATTAAATTTTATTATTTTTTTAGCAATGTGATACTTAACATTATATCGTCCAGTTGTTGGTCTGCTGTACTTTTTTCTGTCAGCGACACTTACAATCTCGTTTTGTTCATCTTCGTCGTCATTATTGTTGTACAAAATATCATCTTCACTATAACTAGCAGATTTGTCTATTATATCGCTGGCGATTTTAACATTGTCTGCGACTTTATCGCTAGTGACTGTATCACCTGCGATTGTATCTTCCGCGTATATTTCAGCAAGTCTTTTCATCAAGTTCATATTATAATATACTTTTATCTAATTTATTGTTATAAGATGACCACAGAGATGAAATCTCCTGAGGTAAAATATCAACAAAAAGTTAATATATTAAATTACAAGGAATTGGCTGAGGCAGTTCGAAAATGTCTGTCGGGTTATAGTGCATATTCTGTTGACGTTATTGTGATGCCTGGCGAAAATTATAGAGTATTACTAACAGCAGCAGAAAAAAAATAAACTTAATGATAGTGCTTTTATAACATTAAAATTTGATCGCGATGATGTTTTGATGTTTGCACATAGCTGTCTTACTAAGACAGAATTACGAAATATCATTAATCATCATATCTGAAACTAAATCTATCAAATGTTGACTTTGACACTGCTGATTTGTTTACACCATCTGCAACAAATTTTACTGCACGAGGATCAATTTTATGATATTTTGCGGCAGCTGTTATTGATCTAAATTTCATTTCTTCTCCAGTCTTAATATTGACTGAAATAATTGATTTTGGATCTTTAAAATTAGATCCATCAGAATTAGCTCCAGGTCAGGTGTTTTCTTGTTGTGTAACTAGATCTAAATTTTCTAAACGATTATCTGTCTTTATGGTGTTAATATGGTCGATAACTAGATTACTTGAAATAACACCATTAAAAGTTTCATGAACAAACTTATGTGATAGATAAAGAACCTGGTCAGTTTTAGTTCCTCTGACAGTTACCATGAGATACCCCATATTATTCATGGTACCAATAACATGTTTTGTTCTTATATGTCGAATTATCCCGCGATCATTAGCCTCGTATAAATCAAATACCGGATGAGGTTGATACTCATCTTGTAAAGCTAAATTTTCAATATTGTCATCACTAATCGAGCCATTTACTCGATAGACTCGCTGTCCTTCTGGAATATCATCGCAGAATAAAGTATAAATAAAATCTTTTCTAAACATTTCATTCATATCTGTGTCATCACCTTTCGCTGAAATTACCATTCCAGCTGGTGTTGAAACACCAACAGATTTTTTAGCTTTTATGTTAATAACCGAACCCAATGCATTTCCAGCATATAGGTTATACTTCGGATGAACATGATAAGTTTCTTGCTCTTCCGCTGTCAATCTAAGGTATCTCAGAATTTCTGTCATTATACTATAAGCATTTTATATCTCTAATTGTTTTTTTTTTTTTCAGCTGGCGTGCTGTGAGTTATCGATCGAACAAACAGTTAGATATATAATATTACATCACATTATATAGCAATGTTGAAATTACGTGATATAGCCAAGAAGAGCCTTATGGAAGAACCTGAAAAAATAGCGACTGCCTTTATAGGATTTGACAACAGTTATCGGTTTGATAAACAAATCGTACTAGTAAATTTCACTGCAACAAATCTCTATCATTTGCTAGAGCCAACTGTAAAACGTGAACTTGAAAAACATAAGGGTCTAAGAATATTAGTGCAATATCACGTTATATTTTCAAAGCTCCTTGTGACAGAGGGATCGACTGACAAGAAAATTGCAGACCCTTACATTAATGCAAAATCAAGACGTGTTTTGATGGGGATTGATCTTTTATCACTAGCTGATGAAATACACCAGGAAATTTGGAAAAAGATAGAAGAATTTACCGAATCGGGTTCGGGTTGGATGTTTGAAATTATTACGGAAATTTTATTTCAGACAATAAAATATAACGTATTACGCGGTAGTTCGTATACTGACCTACCACAAAAAATAAAAAATAAAAAATGCTGTATAAACGTAAAGAACGTCGATAACAGATGTTTTCAGTGGACTATTCTTTCTGCGCTATTTCCAGCAGAAAAAAATGCTGATCGTGTTGACAAGTATATTAGTCACGTATCAAAATTAAATTTTAAACGCATCGACTTTCCAGTTGCAGAAAATCAAATACCAAAGTTTGAAAAGCAAAATAATGTTCCAATAAATGTTTTCGGACTAGATGAAAAAGAAAACGTCTATCCTAGATATATTTCAGAAAAAGCTTCACAACCGACAATAAACTTGCTGTTTTATAAAAATCATTACGTTTGGATCAAAAACTTTAATGGACTAGTTGGCAGACAGTATAATAAACGAAATAAAAAAACGTTCTTTTGTTATCGCTGTTTACACGGTTGTACAGACAATGAAACATTACAAAAGCATTTGCAGTACTGTAGTGACGTACAACGAATAACAATGCCGTCCAAAGAAAATAGTTTATTACAGTTTATCAATCACAATCACAAACTAAAAATTCCTTTCGTTATATACGCTGATTTCGAATGCTTACTTCAGCCTGTACTTGGCGTAGAAAATAATCCTGACAAATCAAGTACAAGAAAAACTCAAAATCATGTCCCATGTGGGGTAGCGTATAAGATAGTTTGTTGTACTGATTCGAGATTATCCAAACCAATCAAATTATATCGTAGTAGAAATCCAGCTGTTTGGCTTCTCAAGCAGTTAATTAGCGAAGTTGATAATATATTTAATCGCTTAAAAAGAATAACTCCAATGATAAAACTGACATCTCAACAAGAATCTGATCACGAGCAAGCGGAAATTTGTCATATTTGTGAAAAAGCTTTTGACTCGCCTGATAATAAAAAAAGTACATGACCATTGTCATTTGACTGGACAGTATCGTGGAGCGGCTCATGATCATTGTAATTTAAAATTTCATGCTCCAAATTTTATTCAAGTTGTTCTTCACACCTTTCGACGATATGATAGCCATATTATCGTAGAAGCTTTTGGTGATCCCAACATAATATCTCGTTTAAAACTTAATAACGTAATCAAGTGCATTCCAAATAATTTTGAAAAGTATATGTCAGTTACTTTAGGTAAGTTGCGTTTTATTGACAGCCTACAGTTTATGGCAGCATCATTAGATGAGCTAGTGAACGGTTGTAGCGAGTTTGATAACCTACGAGACTGTTTTGGAGATAAATATAATCTACTGACTAAAAAAGGAGTATTTCCGTACGAGTATCTTGACGATTGGAGTAAATTTGATGAAACGTCTTTACCTGACAAGGACAAATTTTACTCACAACTGAAAAATGAAAATATAACCGATGACGAGTATAAATATGCACAAGAGATTTGGAATAAATTTAACTGCAGAACATTTGGTGATTATCACGATTTATATTTGAAAGCAGATGTTTTATTATTAGCAGATGTTTTTGAAAGTTTTCGTCGAGTAAGCTACAGCAATTGTAGACTAGATCTTTGTTGGTATTATTCTACTCCCGGGTTGTCATGGGATGCTCTGTTAAAGTTTAGTAAAGTAAGGTTAGAATTATTGACTGACGTTGATATGTTAAATTTTATCGAAAAAGGTATCCGAGGCGGTATTAGCGTTATAACAAAGAAATATGCTGAAGCAAACAACAAATACCTAAAAGAGTACAATCCTAAACTACCCTGAAAGTATATAGTTTATCTAGATTGTGATAATTTGTACGGTTATTCTATGGCAGAACCAATGCCTTTTGGTGGATTTCGTTGGATCACATCTGAACAATTTTTATCGGAGACAGAAAAAAAGATACCCGAAGATATTTCGTATTTCGTTGAAGTTGATCTCGATTATCCTATTTCGTTACATAATTTACACAACGATTATCCTTTCTGTGCAGAATCGATGATAATAGATTATAGTATATTATCTCAAGAACAACAAGCGACAGCATCACCAAGACAAAAATCTATGGTAAAAAAACTAGTACCAAATTTACTCGATAAGAAAAATTATGTTTTGCATTACAAAGTTTTAAAACAAGCAGTAGATGCTGGTCTTGTGTTGAGGAATGTTCATAGAGTTTTAAAGTTTAATCAGTCGCCGTGGATGAGAGGTTATATTAATTCAAACACTTCGAGAAGAGCTGTAGCGAAAACTGATTTTGAAAAAAACTTCTTTAAGCTTATGAACAATTCCGTTTTTGGTAAGACGATGGAAAATATTAGAAAACGAGTAAATATAGAGATAGTCAATGATATCAATCGCAGAAATAAACTTGTGTCAGACGATGTTTTTGTCAATATGAAATTTTTAAATGAAAATCTTGTCGCAATACAACGGCGAAAAACAAATCTAAAACTAAACAAGCCAATTTACGTTGGAGCTTCCGTGTTAGATTTATCGAAGTGGCTCATGTACGATTTTCATTATAATTTTGTTAAAAATCAATGGCCGTCCAGTAGACTATTGTTTACTGATACCGACTCGCTCGTGTATGAATTGAATGTGAGGACGTCTATCAGGATATATATGATAATCGACATCTGTTTGATCTTTCCGATTATCCTCGTGACAGTAAATTTCATAACGACACGAATAAAAAGGTTATTGGTAAGTTCAAAGATGAAATGAACTCGAGCATCATCAAATACTTTATCGGATTGCGCAGTAAAATGTACGCGTTATTGTTAGATAACAATAAAATAACGAAATAAGCAAAAAGTCTGCCTCGCGATTTTGTTAAAAAGTTTATGAAATTTGATGATTACAAGTACGCGCTTGATAGCGGTGTTAGTTTTATAAGAGCAATGGCTATTCGAACAAGTCGTCATAAACTCGAAACAGATGTCATTATCAAACGCGGATTGAGTAATTTTGATGACAAACCTTATTGCGCAAATGGAGTAGATACATTTGCACTTGGTTATTGTTTTGATGATAGATCTATACTTGATATTATATTCGATGACTAAGGTATGAAATTTTATGTAAACTTTAGAAATAATGTTTGAAAATTTGACAGTGACAAATAGCAATAATAGCAAGATCAAATATCTAATGATAGACGGCAAACAGTTGACAGTTGAAGTTAATAATGAAACATCAGGTATATGTTTTACCGCAGCTCATGACAAGCTAAAACTTTCGCTTATCAGATCTGATGACAGCGAGTATTTCAATTACCTTGAACAATTGAGCCAGAAGTTATCAGCGGAATTTAAAAACTTTCATGGTCCGATAGGTCAACAAAAATATACTAAACTTACCATCGATCTCGATCGGTCAAAGGTATATTTTATCGACAAAATATATCCTCTTAACAAACCACAAATAAAAGATTTGTTTGAATCTCGTCGCTGTGTGAGCGGTAAAGTAAAGTTTAGTCTCTATTATCGTGATGATGAAATATTTCTAATATCAACGGTTGAAACATTGACAATTGGTAACGAGGTATGAACAATAAAAATAATGTTTGCAAATTTTCACTTACCTGGTTTCCCTCGATGAAGATGTCCTCTTGAAAGTGACTACTAAGAAAATTCTAACTGCTTTATATACTGCTATTCTGGAAATTCCATGTGGGTGTTTTCTAAAACATCACATGATTATGAGTCATTCTGGGAATTCCATGTGGGTGTTAAAACATCACATGATTATGAGTCATTCTGGAAATTCCATGTGGGTGTTAAAACATCACATGATTATGAGTCATTCTGGAAATTCCATGTGGGTGTTTTCTAGAACATCACATGATTATGAGTCATTCTGGAAATTCCAGAATAGCAGTATATAAAGCAGTTAGAATTTTCTTAGTAGTCACTTTCAAGAGGGCATATTTACCAAGCGGATTATATGCGAACAGGTAAGTGAAAATATTTATTTATTTTAGAGGGGTGAGGGTTTTTGAGATAGGAAAATCCTCATTTACATATATTTCATTGCTTAATATAAGATTTCTAGCAAAAAAGGTTTCTAAACTAGGATATTCTATCTCCGACAAATCCTCTGGGTGGGGGATGGGGTCTCTGGTCCAGAATCCGCATTTAGAATTTTAAAACCTTAAATATATGTTTGTGTATAAGGCCGTACTGAAACAGGTGTGCTTCATTGATTTCATGTAAGGCTTGGCTGATGTAGAGTATTATTGATTTCCAGACTGCCTGTCTGTAATGTATATGAGGCAACATCTGTTACAAACAAAATCCGGCAGATTTATCTAAGTCCACACGGTAGAGGTTAGTCGTTTGGAAGGCTGGTGGGGCTCACAGATATAATTTATATTTTTTTTGGAGGGTCTCCAAGATTTATTTGGAGGGTAGGTAAAAGTCTTAGATTATATTTGAGCTAGAACCAGCCTTTTAATTTTAGGAAAATCGTTTTGGGGTGGGATTTTAGGGTCTCTGAGAGAGTAATTTATATTTGTTTTGAGAGTGGGAGAGGGTCTGGAGCCAAAACCAGCCTTTCCTTCTACTACTCACAAAACTTCTTGACGTGCCACCTTGTGGCACGCGTACCATAGGTTGCCAACCACTGCTTTATGATATTCAAGGCGCACATCGGTCTCTTCAGCCACCTGTGCACCCACAGACTATTCGTTCCAGCAATAAGATTGGATGACTCATCATCTCGATGGACGAACTCCTCCAGATAATGTATAAAAGCCTGTATAGTGTTCTTGCGTAAGATTTTAGTCATGAACGAAATCCTTTACCTTTTTTTAAAAAAATAAATACGATATATTTCCTAATGCTACAAATGAAATACACTTTAAATGAATTAATAAACATCGTCTGCTTACATATCTTGATACGAAGAAATGACGGTACTGTGCGTAATGGCATTTTGCACGGTGATTTGTGTACGGTCCTAAACGTTGATGAAAATGAAGAACAAATTCGTCTTTTACCTGAAAACAATGAAACAGTCTTTGTGGACGATGATTTCTATCGTGCAAGTATGGATTGTGCTTTTTTTAACTTAAGTGATGGCCTTGTCTTCGAGTGGGCGTGGTTTAATAAAACAACACTTTCTCTAATTGGATATATATATATATATATATAAGTAGTAAAGGAAACTAGGACTTTTAGATTTAATGCCCTTTCCACTTCCCGTCCCCCCCCCATCAGAACATATTTGTAACAAACCTGTAGCTTAACTCAAAACAGGTTAGAAAATATATTTATCAGGAGAAGACCCTCTCCACTCCAAAACGATCATATTTGTATTAACCAGGTTTTCTAGATTTTAGACCCCTTCCCGTGTAAAACATATTTGTCAGAGATAAACACCCTCCCCCATTTCAGATATTCTATACATGTTTTCTGTCTTTACTGTAGCCTAGACAGAGACTGCAGTGTTGCGATCGATAATGTACTTTGTTCTCTGTCTAAAACTAGACTGCGGTGTTTATGAATGACAGGAACTGTGTTATTTACAACTGCGTAATAAGAATGTTCTGGAAGGATGATGCAATATTGTGCAAAAAGAATATTCTGGAAAGATGATGCAATATTGTGCAATAAGAATCTTCTGGAGAATCAGCACGGAGAATATAAGGCGGCCCAAATGTTCAGTCTGCAGATATGTGCTTCGCTGGGAGGATCAAAAGGTAGGTGAAATTTTTCTTGAAAGTTTAGGTCCTTTATTTTAACAAGAAAAAATATTATTTTTATTTTCAGAGGTTTAAAGAACTTCTTCGCCAATAATTAATATTTCTACAGCAGCTACCAGAAATAATTTGTCATCATGTTTATACAAATGAAATTTAACTTTCCCACTTACTTTCGATAACATTCAAATAACTCTCTCATTGTTACCCTGTTGACATAATACTTATAACCTTTTGCAAAAACCTTCGACCGGTTTAGGTTTAGGTATACTTTTCCTGGCTGATCGGATTGTGAAGATTATTATATTTTTGTCCGAGATTGTCTCTCAACTTTTCAAGATAATCAAAATATCTGCTGTCATCTGATTTAATAAGCGAGAGTTTTATTCTATCAAATTTAATAAAACAAATACCTGAAATTTCATCATTAATTTCAAACCGTAGTGGTTGGCCGTTAATCATCAACACCTTAACCTTACTATTAACTCCATCAGCTAATGTTAAATTTTCAAACATTATTTCTAAAGTTTAGACAAAATTACTGGCATAGTGTCCAATAGCTAATGTATTAACCCCGTCCTCGCAATAGCGTTTGTCATCAAAATTACTTAGTCCACATTTAATAATTGTATCTGTTTCAAGTTGATCTAACAACGTTTGTTTTAATAAAGCTGACATTATTGTTTAGTGCTGCTTTAAAATCATCAAATTTCATACATTTTTTTACATACCCACGAGGAATACCTTTTGCTTTATTTGTCAGTTTATCGTCATCTAAAATTACTGCGTACATTTTACTTCTTAGTCCGACAAATTCCTTAACTGGCACAAACATAAATTCGTCCTTAAATTTGCCAATAACTTTCTTGTTAGCTGGATCATGAAATCCACTACTTGCTGGATAATCCGATAAATCAAATAGGTCACTGTGGCCATAAATATCCTGATAGACATCCTCACATTTTATATCATAAACTAGCGAATCTGCATCGGTAAACAATAAGTTTGAATCTGGCCAGACTCTCTTAACAAATCCTTAGTGAAAATCGTACATCAACCACTTTGATATGTCCAACACCGACGCACCAACATAAATTGGTTTATTTAACTTTAAATTTGTCTTTCGTCACTGTATTGCAACAAGATTTTCATTAAATATTTTCATACTGACAAAACCGTCATCGTTAACTAATTTATTCCTGCAATTTACGTCGTTTACAATCTTAATATTTACGCGTTTTCGAATATTCTCCATTGTCTTGCCAAATACGGAATTGTTCCTAAGTTTAAAGAAGTTCTTCTCAAATTCAGTCCTAGAAGTTGCGCGACGTTTGGTATTTAAATCAGTATAATCTGCCATCCAACGAGATTGTTTGAATTGTAACACGCGATGAACTTTCCTTAAGATTAAGCCGTGGTCGACTGCTTGTTTTAGGTTTCTATAGTGCAAAATGTAATTCCGTTTTATTGAGTAAATTTGGAACTAGCTTATTAACAATCGAATTTTTTGCTGTTGTCGCTGCCTGTTGTTCAGGTGATAATAAACTATAGTCTATTACTATCGACTCTGCACAAAATGGATAATCGTTATGTAGGTTGTGCAGTGACTCAGGATAATCGAGATCTACTTCAACAAAATAACTGACATCGGAAAAATCATTATTGATTTTTCTGGGAAGATTTTTTTCTGTTTCACTAAGAAATTGATCTGGAGTTATCCAATGAAATCCACTGCACGGCATCGGCTCTGACATTGCCCAATCATACAAATTATGAGCGTCCAGATAAATAATATAATTTGACGGTAAAATTTTATTGTAATTTACCGATATTTGTTATTAGCTACTGCATATTTTTTTTAAATAACGCTAATTCCGCCTCTGATACCTTTTTCAATAAAATTAAACATATCAACATCTGTCAAGAGATCCAATTCTATCTTACTTGTTTTTAGCAGAGCATCCCAAGATAGTCCTGGTGCAGAATAATACCAACAGGGGTCTAATCCATAATTTTCATGACTAACTCGACGAAAACTCTCGAAATCATCAGCTAACAATAACACATCTGTTTTCAAATATAAATCATGATAATCACCAAATGTCCTGCATCCGAATTTACTCCAAACATCTTGTGCATATTTGTACTCGTCGTCTGATATACCTTCGCCTTTTAGCTGTGAATAAAACTTGTCTTTGCCAGGCAGAGAAGTTTCATCAAATCTGCTCCAGTCGTCTAGGTATTCATAAGGAAAGATACCTGTTTTGTCAGATCGACGTAGTTTTCACCAAAACAACCTTTTAGATTATTGAAATTGTTACAACGTTTTACAAGTTCATCTAGCGGAGCTGCCATAACTTGCAGACTGTCAATGAAACGTAATTTGCCAAGCGTAACTGACATATATTTTTCAAAATTATTTGGTATACATTTTACTACATTGTCGAGTTTTAGCTTAGATTTAATTTCCTCATCGCCAAAATCTTCTACAATGATATGACTATCATAACCACGAAAATTATGTAAAACTACAGGAATAAATTTTAGTGCATGAAATTTTAGACTGCAATTGTTATGAGCTGCTCCTCGATATTTGCCAGTTAGATGACAGTGATCTCGCACTTTATCATCACCTAACAACTTTTCGCAGATATGATAATTAGCTGAAATATCAAAATCAAGTTGTTGTTTGGATGTTATTTTCATTGGAGCTGTTTTGGATAATCTGTTGAAAATTTTATCAACATCATCTATTAAATTTTTTAATAACCACACAGCCGGATTTTCAGATTCGCCACGATATAACTTTACTGGACTTGAAAAATTATCATTAGCACAACAAACTACTTTGTAGGAAACCCCGCAAGAAACATGTTGTTGTATTTTTCCAGTGCTTGATTTATTTGGATCATTTTCTGCACCTGCCACAGGAACAAGTAGACACTCAAAATCTGCATAAATAACAAACGGGATACTTAGCTTATGATTATAATTTTAAAATTTTAATACTTCTTCCTTCTCTGTTGGCATTGTTATTCTTTGAACGTTAACACAATATTTAACATGCTCTTGCAAAGTTTCAGGTTTAGAAAACCCTTGCAAACATCTGTAGCAGAAACATTTTTTTCCATGATACTTATTATACTGTCTGCCAACTAACCCGTTAAAGTTTTTTATCCAGCAATAATGTCCTTTATAAAATAACAAATTTATTGTCAGCTGCGTAGCATTTTCTGAAATATATATCGGGTAAACATTTTCTCGCTCATCTAGTCCAAAAACATTTACTGAAATATTGTTTTGTTTTTCAAACTTTGGTATCTGATTTTCTGCCACTGGAAAAGTTATTCCGGCAAAATCCAATTCATTTCTGTACGGCAAATATTTTTCAACTTGGTTGGAGTTACAATTCTGAGGATGTCTTGCAGACAAAACTGCCCAACGAAAACACTCATTGTCGCTGTTTTTGATATTTATACAACATTTTTTGTTTTTAATTTTTTGAGGAAGATCAGCGTAAGAACTACCGCGAAGAACGTTATATCTTGCTGTGTGAAATAAAACTTCATTTATAATTTCAAATTTCCAACCTGATCCTGATGTGGTAAATTCCTCAAGCTTTTTCCAAATTTCTTGGTGTATTTCATTGGCAACCGTGGCAATATTTGTTCCAGTTAATATTTTTCGTGATTTAGCTGTTAAATATGGCTCGGCAATTTCGCTGTCGAAATTTGTATTTTCAAAAATTATATCAAGTACATCTTTTTCGATTGCACGTAACTTTGATAAAATTACATGATATTGCACTATTAGCTTGATACTTTTGTGAACTGCAAGTTCTTGCATCACAACAGGTTGTAAAAGATGAAATAAATTTGTGCAGTTAAAATTTGCTAAAACATATTGATTATCAAATTTATAACTTTTATCATAGCCAGAAAATGCACTAGCAATTTTTTCAACATTTTCGGATAGGCTCTTTCTGGCAATATCTCGCAATTTTAACATTATATATAATATTTTTATATTCAATTGGTTTTCTGTTTATTTTTCAATTAGAAATATAATTTCTTATAAGTATAATGTCAGAAAATATAACAGCAGAGGAACAGGAAGAATATCACGTTCACCCAAAGTACAACTTATATGCAGGAAACGCACTTGGTTCGGTTATTCATGTCAGGTACGGACGACCTTTTGGTAAAGCAACTCCAGCCGGAATTAAAATTTCAGTAAAGGAAAAAGACACAGATAGAATTGAAATGTTTAGAAAAGATTTTATTTACACGTTATTTTGTGGAGATATTCCAGAAGGACAGCGAGTTTACAGAGTAAATGACTCGATTAACGATGACAATATTAAGAATTTGTCTTTACAAGATGAGTTTCAGCCTCATCAAATATTTTATATGTATGAAGCTAATGATCGCGAAATTATACGAAATAAACAAACAAAAATAGTGTTAGGAAATTTGAATAATGTTGGTCACTTACATATAAAAGTTCGTGGAACTAAAACAGATCTAGTTCATTATTTATCACACAGATTTATTTACGAAACTTCTAATGGCACTATTCCAGATAATTTGGTTATCGACCATATTAACAGCATTAAAACAGACAATAGAATTGAAAATTTAGATCTAGTAACACCAAAAGAAAACACCAGAAGAGGAGCCAATTCTGATGGTTCCAATTTTAAAGACCCAAAACCAGTTGCTTCGATAAATCTCGAAACTGGAGAAAAAAAAAATTTTAAATCGATGACAGCTGCTGCAAAATATCATAATATTGATTGTCGTGCAGTAAAATTTGTTGCAGATGGTGTGTAAAAATCAGCCACGTCACAATCAACCTTTGATAGATTTATTTTCAAGTATATTTCTTAATTCTGTTTTGGTAAGACAATTATGAGCGAACATTAAAATATCATCACGATCAGATTTTAGTGTTATTAATGCGCTATCATTAAGTTTATTTTTTTTCCGCTGCTGTTAGGAGAATTTTATCAGATTCATCTTGTGTTACAAAAACGTCAACAGAAGTATTACAGCCCGACAAACATTTTTGTACTGCTTCAGCTAGTTCTTTATAATTTAATATATTAACTTTCTGATGATATTTTGTTTCTGTTGCCATTTTATTATTATAATTAGATAATAAATATTATAATATGAACTTAATGAAACGACTTGCTGATATATATATATATATATATATATATGCTGACGATAAAATCACTAACAATAAAGTCGCCAACGACAGCGTCGTCGACAGCAATTTTACATCAGGAAATTTAGATAAATCTGCTGGTTATAGCGAAGATGATATTTTGTATAACAACGGTTCCGAAGATGAGATAGTTGACAACAGCAACGCCGTCGTTGACAAAAATACAGCATACCGACAACTGGACGATATAATGTTAAATATCATATCGCTAAAAAATAATAAAATTTAATTTTACTGTTGCCGAACAACTTGGCAACTTATAAAACCGTTTTTAAATCTAAAAATAACTAGCCAGCAAAGGAGCATAAAATACGATTTTATTTTTGTTAAAATATTCAATTTGATGCCAGTCGATGATACAAGAAAATTACATTTAATTTCCTTATGTAGACCGGTCAAATGTAAATCTGTACTTATGAAATACGAACAAGTATTTATTCAATCACTTTGTGATCGAAATTGACCGAGTTGGTGCTTGATCTGAAGTTGATCACTCTTTTGTCATACACACTTAGATATAGAAAACGTTTGTTCCGGCAAGCTCTACTTCTTCCTCATGGCTCTCGACGATACCACACTGCTGTTCGATTCACTCATGATCACTTCCACTGTGCGGTTTAATCCCAAGCCGCAATTAGACCAACAGGCGTCATACGAGATCGTGTTGATCTCCGCCGAAATATGGAATAGCTTTTTTAACGTCACCTCGAACAGCAATCGTTTTTCATACGCGACATTATCGCCATCGATTCAGCAAAAAACGATCACGATATCTTCAGGCAGTTACAATATCACCGACATTACCGCGAAAATATGAAGATTGTTCACGGCTAACGGAGACGCCTCTGCAAATATTAAAGTCGAACCCAATTACTACACGCTGTGAACCAGAATCACGCTCGCTGACGGTTATCGCGTATGATTTGACATCACTCAATCTCTTCGAACCATCCTCGGTTTGGCTCTGGTAATATTTTATCAGAAAATGGAGTACACGTTGGAGATCTCCCGATCAATATCACTGACTTGAACAGCCTCCGCAGCAACTGCTCGATCGCTCAGGGATCGCACTCTTCCGTCGGTTCGGTCTCCAACGTGATTTATTCTGCAGTTATTAACGTGCCTCCGGGATCGCTCATGCAAATTCGTCGTAATCCATTCATTTATTATCCCAGCATAAACACGTACGCGATGCCGGAAATTACTATGTGGCTCACAATCAGTCTGGAAATGCTGTCGATAATAACAGCGAGAGAATCACCTATTGTCTACACATTCGTCGCAACGACATGGGCGTCGCAAGATGGCTTACCAGAAAATATTTGTGGATAAAATAGTAGCTGTTAAAACAAGACGATCACGTGTGCAACGTCGTAAAATCATTGGGGGATTTTTATGCACGATGTTTTCTTCCGTTCGAGGTATTGCAAAGAAAGTAGCTCCAGTTACCTTCAAAGCGACTGAAGCTGGATCGGCTGTGGGACAAAAAATAGCCAGTACAATTGCTGTAACACCTCAATTGGTATCATCGCCGCAGACAACTCTGGCGATGCAGTTTCAGACAACAAAGCTGCCCGATCTTTCAACGCTGAAAAATATGCCCTCAAGAAAACCGTGACGGTTCTCAGCGCGCGATCAGAAAAGATTTTACAGAATCTCGAGAAAAAGGTGAGTGGAGCTGCAACAACATCATCTCTTCGGGCCATCATGTCCGATTGTGGATTAAAATGATTGTTTTTAAAAAAAAAATTAAAAAATAGTATGCCTTTTAAAAATGGGATTTTTATCACAGTGTTATAACATCATGTATTTGAGGTTTACTCCCTATTCCCTTCGGCTGAACAATACCGCTCCCATAGACGACTCGACAACCGAATACGTGTACGTCGAATACCAGGACTCGAACATCACCAATCTCCACGCGAATACGCATCGAAAAATAGAGACTCGTGACGCAGATCTGTACTTGATTCCCCATAAAGCCTTTCTGGAGATCCGCGGGAAAGTACAACCTGTGTATTCCGGAAAGTGTGCAGCACGTGCACAAGTCACGCTGAAAAAAATAACGGGAGGTCGTTATTTAAGTCCACACAGTAGCAACTGAACACTCAGACCTGGAGGAAATCAATGGATTCTTGCCCCAAGCCAGCACGATCCTGAACCTGATCATATTCAGCGATGACTACATGCGGACGTGTGACACTAATATGTGGTGGTTTAAGGATACGAAACACTGACGCGGCTGTCAGCAACGAATTTCCCACTGGTACACCACCAGCCAATGTCGTTGCGCTGACGGATGTCGAAACCGCTAACGTTATTGTGTACAGATCAGCAGCTGAAGGAGAAGATGCATATTTTGCCAATATGGCAGCAAACGCTGCAGGATCGATTCTGGTGAGAATCGCAATCTCATCAGCTCTGGCACAGGCACGTCCCTCTACCTACAACGTGGGATACGTAACTCGACGCGCTCTCACCAATGTCGAGCATGAGATCTGCATGTTGCTTCATATGAGTAGCATCTTCGGCGTGTGCAGGGATATCCGAACGGTGTTTAGAGGCGTCAAGCACACGCTTCTGCTGAAGATTCCGATTAACAATACATGTATAGATCAGAAATTTCAGAAGATGAGAAATTCACCATGACGTGGTTGTCGCTGTGGATGCCCAAAATCACTCCATGGACGACTCACATGTTCGAACTGGAATCGACGTTCGCCAGATTCACCAAGAAACTTTACTTTAAGTAACATCGCATTTACAAGCAACAATTTGCTGATGCTCAGGTGACCACGTCGTGTAGAGTCGCCACCAATCCAGGCAGCGACCGTCCCAGACATGTGTTCGTTGTGTTTGAGCTGACAACACAGCGCAAAGATCAAGAAGGAAAGAAGCACGTGTTTAAACATTTTTATCTGTCTTGCATTCACGTCCGCATCAACAGCATGCAATATTCAGAGAGAGAGAGAGAGAGAGAGAGAGAGAGAGAGAGAGAGAGAGAGAGAGAGAGAGAGAGAGAGAGAGAGATGCAGAGAGAGCACCCGAAATTATTCTCGCACGTACATGATTTTGATGGAAGTTACGCAGAAGTACCAGGACGTGGACACGGGGAAGTAGATCTCACTAGAAGATTTCGCTAACTTGAATCTCATCTTCCACTTCGATGTCTCCAAGATTATCCCGTCGACATCGAAATCAGGTGGACTATTGTCTATCCAGGTGAAGATTTCATCTGTTACGCGCTGATGATGGCAGAGTAATTCATTTCGGTGTATGATCTCAATGGAAAAATGAACATCCTCGTTTAATATATAGAGAAATGCCGATGAAAAAGCCCTCGCAACATCGGAGATCCAAACACGACATAGGATCCGTCGTCAGCGAGATCATTTCCTTCGTGAAGACCATGACACCAAAAATATTTGCATCGGTTCTTGCACCACTGGGACTATCTGCGGCGACTGGAGCCAATACCGGAACTACACATAAAGCGGTGATGAGAAATGGTGTTTCCCGTAGCAGAAACTTCCGTGGCGGAAATCTCCGACAAAAACGTGCCATAATGACATCATCCGTTGGTTATGTCAACCATGGCTATGGAAATAAACCTTTCAGAAGAAAACTCCCCAAAAATAATAGCATTTAATATAACACAATGTCGTACGTGCCAGTAGATTTAATGCTGTCACCACGACAGAAGAAAAGTATCGCTGAGGCATCCACATATAAAAGGCCAGTATCGATCAGGCTTAAAGCGTCTGCACTCACAGGACCGGACCGAGTCATGCTGACCCACCGTCAGGCCACCTCGGTAGCCAAACACGCTCCTGCACGGAAAGGCATTGCTCTTTACTTGTCGGTGTCACAGCTGTCCAAACAAGGAGGATTCATCAGACCACTGTTAGCAGGAATTGCTGGTTCGTTTCTTCCGGCATTGCTCGGCGTCGGAAAAGGACTCCAACGTCCTGGAACCACTCGTGGTAAAAGACTTTTTAGCAAAGACGTAAGAGAAAAAGGTTTTTAAACCGGGAAACTATGATTCTTACAGCAACGTTTCCTGTGCTATCCTACATCGACATCGAACAAAAATTAGTACCCAGCGTTGGAAATTTAAGTGATGTCTTTTCTAAGGATCTACTTCCTCAACACATCAAGTCCGACGAGAGTTGCATGATTAGGCTGCACAATTATTACGATGAACATGGCACTCACTGGGTCGCCGTCGTCAACGATCCACGTTACAGCGACGTAGAGCATTTCGATTCGCATTTTACCTCCTTCCGATGAAGTCGTGCACTACTTCCAACCATCGCATAAAGCAGCTGTGTATAACTCGTTACAGCTTTTAGACGCCAACGATAGCATGTGTGGATGGTATTGCATCGATTACATCCAACGTAGGTACGGAGGAAGTACACCCCTCGAAGTCATTTTGTCGCTTAAATAATTTAAACTATAACATAACACAGCTAACATGAACTCGTGGTGCCTTAAGTGCAAAACCAGAACGGAAAGTACCAACGTCGTTGAGGTGGTCAAGAAGAATCATCGCCTCATGATCAAATCGAGATGTGCAGTATGTCGTTCCAAATAATCACGCATCGTCACAGGTAAAACGACACCATCAGCAGAGACCACTAAACTGTAGACTATGTGCAGCTATGCTGCCAACAACAGAGTTGTGTACCACTTAGTGTCATGGTTCTGTATAAAACATTTACCATTGTGACACCAACGCGGGCTGGGAAGACCTTCGCGTGGAAAAGAAATATATGCGTGGGAGACTAAATACTGAGAGAGACAAATTCTCGTTGACGACGTGGAGGTCCATGCGTTGATCGGAAAACTTCGAAGACCCCGTGGAGGATGGACTTTGCCAGGACATAGATATATATGATCGGGGAATCTCTTAGAATATCAACTGGATAAAAACGATCAGCTGCTTCTGGTCAAGAGCTCTACAATGGCGTCGATGCCATCGCGATGCAACACGATATCTGTTGCAGAGATCATCCCTACGACAAAGCGGGATGCGATCGAATCATGCTGAGGGACTTAAAAACACTCAAGCCAATATTTTTTTAGAGAACTTGAAGGCCGAGTTCTTGTGCATAGCAACATTGGCACCAAACATAAGCTGGGCATAGGAATTCCAAGTAAAATGAAAAATTCAGCTGTGGTAGAAGATCTTTCGACGCTCGCAGAAGAAATGCATAAACCAGCACGCAAGCATTTTCCACGACGCAGAGTCACCGCGGTCGCGGTAGACGATATATGGTCAGCAGATCTCGCCGACGTGAGAGATTACAGCGCGTACAACGATCATTTCAAATATCTCTTGACGGTCATCGATGTGTTCAGCAAATACATGTACGCATGGGTAGTTGCTCTGAAAAACAGAAAAGGAAATTCTTTCGTTGAAGCGTTAGATAGCATTGTAGATGCACGAAAGCCCAATAATAGTGAATTTTATAACAAAACCATCTCAGATTGGCTTTAAAAAATATTATCTTGTACAGCACACACAATTAAATCAAAGCGGCTTTCGTAGAGCGGTTTAACAGAACTCTCAAAAATCACATGTGGAAGACATTTACCAGCTTTAACACTAACCGATACTTAGATGTTTTGCCAGAAATCGTTCACCCATACAATCACACCTGGCACTTCAGCATTAAAATGACTACCATGGAAGTATCTTAGGCTGACAAAAATCAACAGGTCACAGACGCCTTATTTTTTAGATCCAAATTTAAAGTAGGTGACCACGTCAGAATTAGCAGACAAAAAACTACCTTTGAAAACGGATACACCTCTAACTGGACCGAAGAAGTTTTCGTCGTCGATACCGTTCAGTAAACCACTCCGGTCATGTACACGCTCAAAGATTTATTGGGAGAGCCCATACATGGTTCTTTTTACGAGGAGGAATTACAAAAGCAGAACAAAATCTCGTCAGAGTCGAAAAAGTTATCTCCACTAAAGGAAAGAAAAATCACACGTCAAATGGTTTGGTTATCTTGAACAATTCAACTCGAGGATTCCAACGGCATCGCTGACTCCATTGTCTCATTAGACGCCAATGCCTCCTAAATAATTTTATCATACGCCTCGCCTATGCTCTTTCCAGCTACTGTCATACATTCGCTGCATGCTCGTAAAGACCCATCCTCTCATATATACGCTTGAACGCATATTTAAATTTAATAAATTTCACACGGCCCTCCATCTGAACTAGAGTCATTCTATTCATCAACTGATACAAATGATCTCGCCTCGGCGCTGACATATTAAAACGCTTCGGCTTATTTTTTATGTAGTATTGCTGATTATACCGATGCACCGGTGCTACGTAGCCCCCACTTTGTTGGGGGTGGGTTGTAGTGGAAATTGGGTTATCGTTATCTAGAGGGTGATCGCCTTCGGTGTTATTGCCCGGATCGAATAAATATCAATATAAAGTGTGAAACTTATAGGTGGAATAGATAGAGATCTGAGCAGATATATAAAACAAAATGACACGAGCCTCCGTACATGAAATAACAATTTAATCAATTACATAAACAACCGTCATAATGCATTACATTAGGAAGATACACTCTCTTTTGAAATAAATCATTCACCGAATTTCAAAACACAAATATACTTATATAAATAGCCGATCTGTTTTAAATGATAGAATTAGTTCATCACAGAAGCGAGTGAACAATCGAAGTCATTGCCTTGTACAACTTCATAACCTGATTATTTCTGGTTCATTCCAACTTCACTGTGGCTGTTCTCCAACTTCACTGTGACTGTTCGTCTTGGTCCTTTCCACTTTTCCCTTCTCCAAACTTTCTATTGTCTCGCCTCTTTCGGCCTTCGAACTTTGTGTGGGTAGGTGGATATGTAAGTACGTGATACGTAGATACTTCGAAAGGCAGGTGCGTTGATTCGTCCCGTAGAGCTATTTCGCCTTCCAAAAATAAACAAAGAAGCAACCTAAATTTTCTGTCAGATATCCTACTGGGAATAGATCATTACTCCCCTCTCGTTATGTCAGATATCGTTCTATCGGAATTCAAACAGATACCAAAGGCTATCTGGTCAAGCTAAACATGGCAGACCATAAACAAACCTAGTTTCATAAGATTAATGTACTTCCTAACGGCTATTTCAACCTGACTCACATTATCATCACCGGAGACGTAATAGTTCTGTTCTCGTCTCAATTACACAAATGAATGAATGAAATTTATTACATGGCTTACCTACGTTAATTTTAGCGAATACACACATTCAAGTCTTTAGCATATATGAAATCTCAGTTCATGGTTTAACAACGTTAATTTCAGTCAATACGCATTCAAGTCTTTATCATACGTGAAATCATCTAAGGTCGGTGAATTCACACGGATTCTCGTAACTCATATCAGCTAAGGTAAGGCATGAAATTCTTAGATACATATTTTTCTATAACAATCAAGACGACACATTCAAACAATTCGTCAAACTTATATAAAGAATATTATTGTACGGATTCATATAGATAAACTCACACAGTTGTATTCATATCAAGAAAATTGATCTACGAATTTAAACAAATAAATTCATGCAAATATAAGCAAATAAATCAAACAAATCGTTACATTGATATCAACGAATTACATGGGACTGGCGCAAATACCTTGCTTTCAAGCTTCGCTCGTTTCTACCGCCAAAATCGTGTCCAGACATCCGATCCCTTGGATAATTATTTTACGAGTGAATTTCTTCTAAATTCAAACTCGGAGTCTCCTACATTTGTTTTCTCTTGCAGAAAAGCGTAGACTGACTAAAAATTTTGCGATGGGACATATTAAAAACAAGAAATCTACTGTGGGAATCACGACCCTTATTTAACGTAACCAATCCGGATTAAATATATCTCCCGCCTTTTATAACTAGGCGCCAAAAATTGTAGTCTGCGTGACCTCTAGATTTCCAAATAACTGATTCTGGAAAATCTCAAATCTGACATTTCCGATAAAAGAACGAAGTTAACCCTATCCTTCCATTCTGTCTAACTGCTAAATAAACGAACGCTTCATTGAGAATCACTCCTCTCATGACACAGACATTACAAGTTCGTGCATTATGGTGATTTAACACGCCACGGTCCCCATAAATCTAATTAATCGTTCACCTGCCCAAATTAATGTGCTCTTCATAGATCGACAAAAATTTGCACCCTTACAACCGGTCGCTTATGATTGTGACGGTGTCTCACCCACTCCTCGTTCTCATATTCATCTTCACTCTCCTCACAATATATCATCTCAGGAACATAACTCAAATCCTTATTCGCATACGCTATAAGCTCCTTTGCACGCTTCAGCCACTTCTTGGACTCCTCCTCACTTAATTTCACTATTGGAATACTACTGTGAACCTCATCACTAGGTCCCAATCGATCAACGCTCCAATGACAACATGGAAGAGACATCTTCGCTATATTATAATCACATCTCTAATACAACCAATAGTCATCCAGAACCAGCGCTGAAGTGACTACCCAATGGTCCAGAACCCCCATTTTGTACCCTTGAGTGGTCCAAAAACACCCATTTTTCTACGTTGGAGTGACCACACCTGGTCTAGAACCCCTATTTCTGTTTCCAAAACATCGATTCTTACCCTGCGAGAGCCATCTCCATGAACTTGAAAAAAGTGCTCCAGAACCCCCATTTCTCTAAAGAAGTCCAGAACCCCTATAACACAGTAATATAGATGAATGAGGGCTCTCTCGAACACTTTTTATTACGTAATGTTAAAGTGGTCTAGAATCCCCTTTTTCTCTATATTACTTACTGTTTAGAATGGCATAATACAACATTGTAAAGTTTTATGGCTCTGTCATTAGTGATATTCCGAGGTTCTTCTTTTGCTATTACAGTTTGTGGAAATTTACATGAAACATAATTTCATGATATATTTCATAACTAAATCAGCATCCTGTACATTATTTCTTATTCTGTAAAATATTTTATTATTTTCTATCCGATAAGTATGAAATTGTTCAGATATACTAAATTTTTAATCAGTCTTTAAGAGAAAGTCTTTATATGTAACTTAATTGAACCAAGTAATTATTTATACATTGGTCTGATAATAGTCAGAATTACAATAAATGACAATAAAACCACCGGAAACATTATGTCTTGAACTGTCTCTGATTATTTGCACTTTTAGAGAATAAGTTATAATTATAGGATGCAAATCAATTTTTAAGTTTTAAAAAAGTACAGTCCAAGACCGAGGTTCTGTACATCAACAATGCCAGTTATGTACTTGAAAAGAATCATACACTAAATCTAATATGTTTAATCGTAAATAAACATTTTTATCATAATACGAGCATGAGTTTCACCAATTTGATTAATATGTTTTTTTTTTTTTTTTTTAACAAAATATAAGAAAAATTCTAGGAATGCTTAATATTTAACGCCATTTTACCTCTAAACGTTAGCTTATTTGATGTGCTATTGATGTTGCTCTTCAATAGAATATTTTCTCCGGCTTATATGTACAATAGTATCACAGGAAAATAAACTATGAGGTACGTCATTGGGTGACGTGCTACTCGATCTTTTCGACCAAGTGTCATTTGGATGAAAGCTCCTGAAGATGAGTATGAGGGAATATGTCAATCATTTCTTATCCGTACTTTTCTAAAACAGCTAGTGTTTCGGAAGTAATGAGACATATCACTATGAAAGAAGCATATTCCTGAAGAGGTGAAAGTAAAAGTTTAAGTGTAGCAGGCAGGGTGAACCCTACAACTTTTTGCTCGAGTCCGTTAAAAAAAATAAATGTTCCTACAGAGGCTGAAAAAACAAGGTCAATAACTTTAAACCAAAGCCTCTAACCGAGATTATTTCCATACGGTTGAAAACGGATAATAAATCTTTTGATTTAGCTCATTTTTGTTATTCCATCGTTGACGTATTTTGTTTTTATTTTATAGTGAGACTCGTTTACTCGCCGGGTAACTCAATTTTTGTCGTTCACCCTGCCTGCTGCTGTAATTAACCAAAGATTTTATCAAGACCTATACGATACCTAGATCTTGGGTCATGTAAATTTATTGTAATAAATCCGAACGGAACAGCTTGTGCTTTTGAAAAGAAGTTTTTAAACTTGATTATGTTCATATCCCCTGAACACCAAGTAAAATATATATTTTGTAAGGTATAATTATCTACTCCATTAAACACGACTAAAATATTGCAGTTATCTCTGATCACTTTTGGAATTTGTGTATATCGCTGAGTAACATAAATCACGTCAGTATTTTTATGTCTACCTCGAGAAAATATCCGAGCAGGATTTGATTGTTTGTCCAGCATAACATCATCATATACTACGAGGTTATTAATAAATCCATCTAGGTCATCTACAGATGGGGCTTCATCAATATCGGTAATAAAGTCAACAACATCATTACCGTCTTCATTCAGCAATTTTGCATTTTCATTAAAATCTTTAAGTACTTCATAACACCGTTGATCATCTACAGATGGTGCTACCAAATATAAGTTATCCCACTTGAGCCATCGAATTATCAGATTAAGTAATAATTGTGTCTTACCAGATCCAGATGGGCCTATTATAATCATCCTGATAGAATTCGGTAGCGCTGGATGGTGCTTTACCGGTTCTTGTTTTCGTGTCGCAGAAAAGTCAATTATATCCATATAATAAATAACATGAGTTTATATTGTGTTCGATGCAGAGCACCTACCCATACCACTGGATTAACAACAATAACAACAAAAAATAAAAGACGTGCAATTACAGGTAAATGTGTAGAATGTAGCACAAAAAAATATAAATTTATTTCATCGACAAAGAACGGTGGAGATAACTGCTTCATTGGGGAAATTACCAGGAACTCCATGGGCTAAATACCCCGGTGAGAAACATCCTGGATATAATTATTGTGGTCCTGGAACTCGACTTGATGTCCGACTTGATGATCAAGATCAACCAAGACCAGGAGAGTATCCAATAAATAAGATTGATCAAGCGTGTCATGTTCATGATGTTGCGTATAAAAGTAAAGATTTACAACAACGGCATCTCGCAGATGTGAAATTGATTCACGCATTAAATTCTATACCCAATAAATCTGTCAGAGAAAAACTCGCTAGTTTTCTAGTAAAACTGCCATGAAAGATAAAATAATGTTAGGAGCTGGTAATTAATTATATAACTATTATAATGGAATCCTTTTATTATAGCCCAAGAGGATATTGGAGGGGCAGAGCAGCGATTAGTAAACTTGCTGAAGCTGCAAAAGTCTCACGTCCTGTTGCTGCAGCGTGGTTAGCACGACAGGCAATATGGCAAATTTATCTATCACCACCTAAAAAAATTCAATATGCACATTTTGATGTCAGCACCCCTAATAAAGTTCATCAAGCAGATATTGTATTTTTACCACATGACACCATTAAAATTGGTAGACGTCAATCACGCACATACAAATACGCATTGACTGTCGTTGACGTTGCAAGTAGATATAAAGAAGCTGAACCATTATCAACAAAGACAGCATCTGAAGTTGCATCTGCGTTTGATCGAATTTATCAGCGTGGTGGTCTACGATGGCCACAATTATTACAAGTTGATCCTGGCAAAGAATTTCTTGGAGTAGTATTATCGTTGATGAAAAAACATAACGTTAAAATCAGACGAGGACATACTGAAATTCATAGTGATCAGGCAATCGTTGAACGATTTAATCGAACACTTGCTGAGCGGTTATTTGGATATCAATACGCAAAGGAAATATCTACCGACTTTAAGTCCGGAGAGAGATCTCGTGAATGGGTTGCAAGATTACCAAGTGTGATAGCTGCGTTAAATAACGAAATTACTCGTGCAACTTCCATGAAACCTTCTAATGCGATCACAAAAAAATATATACCAATACAACGACGTGAATCTTTCTCTCAACCAGTATTAGGTAATGTAACTGTAAGATATTTATATGAACCTGGTGAATTTGAAGGTGGTAAAAAAATAGCAACCGATCCTATCTGGAGTGTGACTACACATAAAATTTCTAGCGTGGTTAGATCCACTGGTAGACCTCCAATTTACAGACTAGATTCTACAGCTCCTCAACGTGGATTTGTACGTGAACAATTACAAGTAATTCCTAAAGACACACAATTACCACCACCTTCACTTATGTAAATTAGGACCTCTACGTCGATTGCATTCAAGACAGGTTAGCATCACATTATCACGTGTATGACCAATATCACTATTAATTCTGTCTACGGTAAATTATCTTGGATTATTATTCGAATATTGCCATAACATTATTGTGTTACAGCTTGCACAATTATTATTCTGTCGTTGTTTTAGTGTTATAATAAATTCAGTATCAATATCAAAGTCACGCTTATTTTTTTTGTCACATTGTTTATAACCAGATAGTTTTTTTCTTATCATGTCATTATTAACAGTTTGATTATTATTTTCTGTAAAATTCATAATAACCCTATGTAGTTGAGATATTCTTCTGACTCGAGATAATGCGAGATAGACTAAATTTGACCATTCGATCCGATCATCGACAATCCAGATATTTGTATCAGAAATAGTTAATTCTTGTGACGAGTGAATCGTTATAGCGTGTCCTAACGTCCACGGTGATCTATTCATACTCAGCGCATTCTCAACAACATTAATATCGACTAAAACAATATCATTCAAGACAAGATTTTGTATTCCACCACCAGGAATTTCAACTTCAATGTTCTGTCGTCGAGTATCTGCTGGGCGATAACATAATGGTACAGGCAGATCTGAAAACTTTTCTTTATGTAACAGAAATAATTTCTCCTGTAGTTCATCACGAACTATCTTTCTACTTGCAAATATTAAATCAGCGGGATTCCATAAATTTAGAAAATCATTCATTGTAGTCTCTGGAATTACTCCTCGCATTATTTCACATTGTATTTTATCCGGCTGTAGTCTGATTAACCTTTTAAACTCCTTCAGCGGTTCATCAATAGCTCTATGGTCATCATTTATTTCTTCATAATAATCTACATTATTCTTCAGCCATTCATGTGGAGACTGACCAACAAAGGGTGGTGGCTGACCATGATCGCCACACATAATTACAGCAGTATTCTTTGTTAATAACCAATCAAGAAATATTTTTAATATTTCTAACGGTACTGTGTCTACCTCGTCCCATATAATATACTTAGGTATATATTTCTCGCCCATTCGCTCAGGAGTCTGAAGAAACTATGATAAGTACATGATTTTACTCCTCGTTCCTTTATTTCCCTGGCGAGTTTATGTGTAGGTGTTAAAACAATTATATCTGAATTATTATTTATGAATAATTTAATCGCACGTGTTGTTTTACCTGAACCACCGCATCCGTTAAGATAAACAGTCTTATGTCTAGCCACAGGATCATATACAGATGGTGCTGATGACTTTGATGCTTGATTATTATTTTTGTAATATATTTCCTTAATTTCAACGTCGGCAGATTCAGAATAACTAAATATATTTTCTTGTTTTATTCTCCATGATCCCCATTCCCCATTACCAAGTAGCGGTTTTAACAAATCTGTATATTTTTTATTTATATAAAACGAATCCGTAGCAACTCTGACAGCATCACGAGGAAATCTATTTATCATAAACAGCAGATTTATCGAAACATAGGCTAACATCGATGATCTTAAATGAGTAAATTGCGGTGAGTCACCATCAAGACAGCTCACAATTGTACTTAGTTTGGTTCCGTCTGATAAATAAGCATTACTTCGATATATAAATGTGTTTTTTTTCCGTTGTATCAGAGATTATAAAATCGAGTTCAGCATCGTCCATAATCAATCTTGTACAGTGTCGTTTATAATCGTATGATCCTCCTTGAGTAAATTTACCAATTATCTTTCTACCAAGATCTTTTGCAAGTTTTTCATTATGTTCATCTCTGCATTTACGTATATTATTAGTAATTTTAATAATGTCATCTTCATTGAGATCAGGAAATTCTTTCCTGGCATCATCAATATTAAATCTATCCGGTTTTGGTAACCAAACTTGCTTCTTTGACCGATACAATATAATTGCTTCACTTACCTTCAATAATGTTAAAATTCCAACATCAAGCATATATCGTAATAGTACTATTGGAACCCAACATTTTTTTGAAATATGTCTTCCAAACCAAGCATAAGTAATCGGATGGAGATTATCTGTATACTCGAATGATTCTATATATGCGAATCCGGTTAAGTCAAAATCTGGTAAAGGTCCTTTTATCGCAACTCTGGTCATCTCGTGTGATGGATGTCCGAATCTCTTAAAGTATCTAGAACATTCTCCGTATCCAAGAAAACTTCCAGGATAACACGCTACCATATCAACGGATATAACGTCGTTATACTTGTATTTAGTATTCCATAATCCACCGTGTCCATATTCTATACAACTTTTCTGGACATCTTCAATAAATTCTGATCGTGTCGGTTTCCATAAATTTTTCTCCTGAGCAAAGTGAGCGCTACAGATGGAACAGTAAAACAATTATTTAATAATTCTCCAACCTTGATATCGTCTGAAGTGTATTTTAATGCTAGTTTTTTCATTTCCTCGTGTAGAGATTCTGTACGATAAATATCTCCACCAGACCGTACAAACTGATCGTAATAATCATATTCTGAACTTTGAAACAACCAAACAGACACAGGATCACTTTTACTGATATTTCTGATAAAATCAAATATATGACCATCATAAAATTTAACCGTTCTGTCTCGTGGAAATATTGTTACTGCCATAGTCCATGCATGTGCATTATGATCGATGACTGTTATAGGATTACCATTTTTTATATATTTCGGTTTGTACAAAATTTCTCCGGTTAGTGTTTGTACTGCTATTGGAAATCTTAATTTCTCCTCTAGCTCAGCAACATCTTTAATAGATGCTCCAGTATCTTTAACAGCTTCTGCCCACGTATTTATTTTTTTTACGTCGTAAATCTGTTAAACCATTACCACGTATCGCGTTTGTGAAGTGTTCTGTAACTCGTTCAGCTACACAGTTTATTCTTGATTCTGACAGTCTCATCGGTTTGAGATCCGCAACGTCAGGTTTATTATTCAACGGATATATTGCATAGACAACCGCAGTCACAGGGTACCCTCGTTCATAATACTATTTGTCAATACCAGTTAGTACTCCGGGCTTTGATTTATTACTCAAGAGAACAATATTATTTCCCGACTGTATGCGGACTGGATCACTCTTGTCACGAATAATCCAAGTATCTTCTTCTGTCCTTACAATAAATTTTATTAAAATAAAATATTTTTGAACATCAAGGTGGTTAATAATTATTCTTCCTCGTTTGTCATTCATTATAGTATCGACAATATTTCCGATCCTGAATGTTGACCACACATGAGCCGCACCATCTTCACGAAATTCCTTCTTGGCTTCACGGATACGTTCGGTTATATCCTCATTTGTTAAGGCTAGATCTTGCATCGAAGCACTAAATTTATATTCTGATAGTCTGTCAAGATCAAATCTAGTTCCCGCCGACACTGCGGAAGGTTCAATCTCGAATTCCATATTATAATTAAGACAAATATTTAAATTGAATTTTAGTATATATATAATGATTCAAACAAAGAATCGATGTATTTGGCTCAAAATCGGATATACTTCTCCTTGTAACAAAGCATGTGTGAATGAATTCTGCTGCTACCATATGCAAAGCGTTAAAAATGGTAGTCTAGGACCAAAACCGTGTGTGGAATGTGGTGTTGGAGTCAGAGGAAAAACTCTGTTATGTGTAAAATGCGGCGGTAAAAAATACAGAGAATTAAAACGATATTATGACAAAAAAGATAATACTTTGACATCGTCAGGTAAATCTCCTATAAAAACCGTAGAAGATTAAAAAAACCAGTCGGTAATCTTGATAAATTTGGTTATCTCAAATTCCGTGCTGGGAAAAATAAATGTTATTTATCACAAAGATTCATCTACGAATGTTTTTATGGGGTCATCAAAGATGGACTTGTAGTTGATCACATTGATGGAAATCCCAAAAATAATCATTTATCTAACCTGCAAGCTATTACACAGAGTCAGAATTCTGCACGTGGAAATACAGGAAAGTGTAAAGTATTCGGAAAGAGAGTTATTAAAGCCATAAATGCAGAAACATGCCAAGAAATAACTTTCCCATCAATAAACAGGGCTGGTAAATATTTTGGTATTTGCAGTCGTTCAGTAAAACATGTTGCAGATAAAATATACAAATCTGCATATTCAATAAAATATGATCAGCAGATAATATTTGAATATGTCAGATAACTCTATCCTCTTAACTTAAAATAACAAAAAAACAAAATAAATATTTTTTTTTTTTTACTGCGTATAGCTCGACTCTGTCAATTTTGCCAGGGTTTTTGTTTAGTCCCTGACTCTGTCAAAGGTCCACCTTCACTGTCGCTGCTCTCAGTGTCACTTTCACTTTTGACAGAATCAAATAACATAATCTTTCTCAATTGCATTACACGATTGTCCACAATCTTTTTACTTTCGTACTCGTGAGATAATTTGGATCTAATCTTTTCGATTGAACGTGCAAGAGGTGCAAATAGCTTCACCTGTGTGTCGTTTACCATTGCCAAGGATTCTAACATAGATTGATAAATTAATTTCACGAATCTATAATTGGAAGGTAATGTGTATTTATTCTCGAATTTACGTTGTTGTAATAATTCAAAATCGCACATAATTTTTTGAGGATCAAGATTATCAGATATTTTTATTCCGTCATGTTTTAATTTTTTAATAGCAGAAATAATATCATTAATGTTTTCATGGTTCATTATATATATATATTTATTTATTTGAAATAAAAAATAATTGACATTCAAGTTTTCAACTTTGACTTTTGACCTTGACTTGACTTTTGGCTTGACCCTTGACCTTTCTGACTTTGTCTTTTGTATATATGTTAGGTTGACTTGGTCTTTTATGTATATATATGTTAGGTTGACTGACTTGGTCTTTATATATATATTATTATTATTATTATTATTATTATTATTATTATTATTATTATTATTATTATTATTATTATGTTATATTATTAAAAATATCAAAAATAATCAGTAGCATCCTAAGCGGTTACCCGTCACTGGGCCCCTTGATAGCCTTTGTGCCTTTCATTAGGTCCTTTTTGCATGATGATGTCTTTGTTATGACCGTTAGTGGCACCCCATGTCCTGTTTCTATTGGCTAGCATTCTTTCTGAATGTTCTTTTATGGGGGCCTATCAAATGAGGTAGAGAGTTCAGGCATGCTTCTGATTATTTTAGGGGGTTCCTTGCATAGACACATCCCCCAGCGAATCACTAAACGAAACGAAACTTTAGAGATTCAGAGGACTGTCTAGGCATTGCGGTTTCATATAACCCCCACCAAATCAAACCCCGGGGTAAGTGCAAAAAGCACTCACAACGCAGTTTGACGTGGTGAGGATTAGATGAAACCTTGGGGCAGAGCCCCCCATCTTTATAAAAATTGGTAACCCTTGGACCATACCCACCGGCACCGGTCATGGGAATCGAACGACAGACCTTCAGCACCAGAATCCAAATATTCTTGCACTGAGCTATGACATTCGGTTGAATATATATGTTCGAGAAATTACTATATAGTTATAACTAACACGAGAGTATTACATTTTCTAAATAAATCCAGAAATTTATAATTTCATTAAAATATATTCACCACTCGTATATATAAAACGATTAAAATATATTACCACTCGTATATATAAAACGAGATTACTTAAAATTACAGACACAGGTAATATATATGCAGTCTAGAGTTCCACACAAAATCGATAAAGTACATCTGTTCCAGTACGGCCTTTATACAGATATATTTTTCGTTCTAAGGTTTTAAAATTACTATCAGAACATAGCTTTAAACAAAAATATATACCCCCTCTGTGAATGATTCTGAAAATATATATATGTATGTGTTTAAAGAAACGAAGCGGCGTGCATGCACGGAAAACAACAGAGTTGTTTACATTATAGGCAGGGGTCAATATAATACAACACTGTTCACATTATAGGGCAGGGATATATCAAACAGGTTGGTTTTTAACAAGCCTGTAAAGATTAACAGACAGACGGACTAATACGCTTCGTTCGATCAGGCTAAAATACACGTATGTACAACTGGGTTTTGTACAGGTAACGACATAGTACATAAGGGAGATGATCGTTTAATTTACTCTGCAGCGAGAGAGCAGAATTATCTCGCTTTATATGTGCAATTACCTCAAACATATTATTATGGAAAATTCAGTAAAAAAAATAACTGTTCTATCTTTGATAAAAGTATTTTATTACTCAAACATATATTATTGTAAAAATAAATTTCAGAATCAGATTATTTTTTTTCCTGATTATATCAGGGAGTATTTACTCAGACGTTCTATGAGCATATATACAAATTAATATTTAATTCTTCATCTCTTAGGTCCAAAATGTGTCCTGTCTGGTCAGTAAGCTTGAAATTTATTCTTGACAATAATGGATTATGTACACGTAGATAACTGGATTAATTGGCTCAGATACAATTAACCACCCGGGTGGCGCTTGAGGACTAAATGAATATAATATATATCCTGAATGGGCCTGGTTAGACTTTGAAAGATCTACTTGATAACTACCATCAACTGCATCGCATATTAGACTGACTGCGATCGTTGATGTTATATTGACAATACCAGGTGAGATATGACGGCCTTCACCATACGGATTATTATTATATTTAAGAATGGTTGGTGTAGGTATTAATTTTCTCCATGAATCGCATATTCTTTTTTAAAATGTTCATCAATAAGATCATTAACTGATTTCTTCATTTCCTTATGATCATATCCTGGAATTGTAAATGTTGGTAATGTTTCTTCTGTAATTCCATAATATTTAAGAAATACTGTTTTAAATAAATGTTTATCATGTATACGCTGAATTGGGCCGTCTTCATTAACTACATAAGTTGTTAAAGTATTATCTATTTCAGATTTATCCGGTAATCTTTTCTCTCTCTCAACAAAAACCTTATTTACATATTCTATGTCTGATACAACCTGATTCAAATGTTGTATTGTTTCAATTATCTGATTTTTTAAATCATTACTGTAAAAAGTATTAATGCCGGAAAATAAATTTTGTAGATTATTAAGTACACGTTCGTATTCAGATTTGATTGGATTAAAAACATTATTAATTTGCTCAACATTAATTGTCGTTACATATACTCTTTTATTTTTTTTACTTACGGTTATATCCAAAAAATGTTGTGGTGTTCCATCTGTAAATATCAAGTCCTTCTCCTCCAGGAGGTCCTATCCATGGATATTTATTACCTTTGCGATATTCTGGAAGTTTTATAAATATTCTCTTATCTGTAACGAAATCAGATCGTTGTGGTTCAGGTGGTCCTTGATAAAGTAGTGGAATATCTGGCCAGCCTAATACTGATCTAATCGAACTTTGATAAATATCTACAGAATAATCAGGGGAATTTTTTTCAATCACCGCTGATAATGTTGGTTCGTAAACAGTAATTGCTATTTTGGATTCTTTTCCTGTAATAGATTTAATTCTGCGTTGGAACTCATCGTTGATCTGTTCTATTTGATAACTGCCCGTTGGAATACTAACTACTTGCCAGTCAGGAGTTCCATCAGGTTTATTCTTATTTGCAAATACCAGCGAATTATTTGGCTGTAGTCCACCAAATGGTTTTGATCTAATATTTGGCCAGCTATAATAAACTCGCAATTGTGCTAGGGCTATTTCCTTTGCTGGAATTGCGGTTGGAAAGTTAACGCTAAACTCAGGATTGGTCGAACTTAATGATATCATAGTAGTTTTTGACGGTGTTGTATTAGTGACGATCTGTTGAAGTAATTCTCTTGACGCTGCCGATAACTCAGTCATTATTATTATTGCTATTATTTAATTCGCCTTGGTTATTGTGAGTGACTTTGTCACCAAAATCGCTAGCGATTCTGAATGCTTCATCATAGGTTTTCATTATCGTTGCGAACTCCTCATCAGATATTTTACCATCGCTGAGATACAACGAAATATATGACGATAATTTAGAATACGCCGCTGCTGCTGTGTGTAATTTTATTATATACTCGTGCAATTTATCATTTGTACATGTAGCTATCTTCTTATCTATAATACTGAGAACGCCTGCTATAGTCGTTGAAGTTGAAACGACAGTTGTTACAACTGCAGGCGCTGTCATTGTTATTGTTGATAATAATAATCCGGCCCCAGCAACAATAGCGGAAATTGAGTAAACAATTATATCAATAACAACCTTACGTCTGCGATATTTTTTTACTTTTATTGTATAATCGTCGATTATATTTTTTAATTCAGTCTGACACTTACATATTTGATTATATCTGTGACGTTCAACGTCGATGTAGGACTGGGGTCCTTGGTTTTGATTCATTATACTTAATGACGTTAAGTGACTAATTAAGGAGTTTCAGCTACGAATTCCAGATACCACCAGTAACGTCTCAGAGGCATTTCCGTTGATATCAGCGTAAATATTTCTTTAGTGTTTTTATTTAGCATCACCAGTAGAGGATTATGATATACATTCGGTGATAATGAAGTGGCAGCAGTAATTTCTAAACCACGCATGGACAGCCTGTATAAACCAGTTACTTCTGCGGTATGTTCGAGAGTATTATTTTGTGGTGTCCATGTTGATGACCCCGATGCTACTGTGTACACGATATTTTTAATCTGTCCGTGTGGAATTTTAATCAGATTAGTTTTTTGAACAATATTAGGTATTCCACTGACAATGTCGTTGAGTTTCGTGTTAACGTCGGCTAGTTTTATGTCAACGGTTGGTTGTTCCCCGAAAAATTCTTTAATGGGTTTGTTTATGTTTCTACGAAAATTTAAAAACGTTTCTAAATGTCTAGAAAAATTATTATTGAGTGTATCTAACGAAGTTGTTATTGAAATTTCCTTATCATCGACGTATTTCTTCGTTGCAGCATCAAAATCTAATTCTGGTGTTCTTAGATTATTAATACCATTATTATTCATGTTGAGAAATGCACGCATTATACTGCCGTTGACTAATACGTACTTAGATTCTTGATCGTCGACATATTTTTTTTGTTGTGGCGTCTGTATCTGCGGTTGGATTTCCAAGGTCTATAATTTTATTTCGATTCATGATAATGTAATCCGTGAATGAATCACCAACTTTTTTGACATAATCGTTGACTGACTTACCGGAATCTTGTATTTTACCTTGATCAGTAAAAGTAACGATATTATTAACACCCGCATTAGGAATTCGTATAAGTACATCTGTCAGTTGTATATCACTTGTCTTTAATCGTCCTTGTTTATCCTGAAAAACAACGACTTCATTTTGATCCACACTTGTAATTTTTAATAAATCATCAATCTCATTTCTGAGCTGGTCAAGGGTTGCATATTTAGATAAATCACCCTGTTGAGGTTTACCACGAGATGATCTTCCGTAAATATCCACCATTATATTTGCTAATGTCTGTTTAAATGTGACAACGTAGTATATTCATGCACGACTTTATGAGGTGGGTTTGTTGATTTTGATACAGCATCAAGTACAGCGAGTACTTCACGACCACATATTGGCGGATCAGTTAATGTTTGTGTTGGTAATGTTGAATACTAGATTGGAGTACTTTGCACAGCGATTTTATCGCTGCTAACATATTCTAAAAATTCTTTTGGTGGTGCTAGTCCATATGAATCAAAATAAATAATTCCACGTGGATCAATTGCATATCCAACCCAATGAGTGTCACGGCCAGAGTTTTTATCGAGATTAATAATACCAGTTTCAATATTGTTTGGTTTTTTTGGTAATTGATGACGCATAAAAACACCTCTGAAGTTTTTTATTTTTAATTTTTTAGCAGCATCAAGTAAATCAAAATTAGACATAGGCAGAATCAATGAACTGTCCCGACAATCTTAGACCCTTCCCCTTTTTTTTTGCAAGATTTTATTCCCTGACCCGTTGCTTTCTTTAATGCCATTCCAGCAGCGGTTCCAACAGCGCCTAATGCAGCTGCTTTTGCAACAGCTGGAGCTGCAGCGGCTATTAATGCTGGTATAGCTGCAAGAAGTGGAAATATACCACCCGTCTTAGCGATGTCTTTAATGGCGCCCGCAGAAAGATTAAGTTTTACACCTTTATTTGATTTTTTGGCTTCATTGAAGTTTCTGAACTGACGTTCTGTAAGAGATAATTTATTTGCACCACTCATCTGTTCTCTCTTTAGCGATATTTTTAATCCACAGTTATTTTTTGATGCTGATTGTATCCTTTTAATCTGACCAGGAGTCAGACTAACACTAACGTGATTATATGACATTATAATATTATGAGCGATTTAATTACATGTTTTCTACTGGAGCATCAACGATTCTCATTCGTCCACCAACACCTTCAAGTAACATTGATTTATCGCTGAGTATAACGGCTATTGCTTTGTAATTGGCAATAGCTCCTATTGTCACACGAGCTCGAAAATGTATGTCAACAACAGATTGTCTAAACAAATCTAAATGCTCCAGCGAAAAGTAATAAATTGGATATAAAGTTGTAAAATCTAACTGCGATATTTGTAAACCAGTATCAACATTCTGATCACGCCCCATAAACGACATAAGACGATGATATGCACGTGCTACATGATTTTGATCGAAATTCAGTAATATATCCTCGGATGGTTCTTGATGTCCATTTATCCTCAACGAAACCTCAGAAACACCAAGATTATCAAATATCATAATACTACGTGTTTGATCATTTACCCGCGCAGCATCTTGAAATGCAATAAATATATGTCGTGGTGTAGAAACACCTTGCTGAGAAGCTATTTGCCATGTAAATAAACCATTAATGTTACTCTGGATAGAATCTGTGGTCATTGTTAACCATGATAACATCGATTTACCACCGCTGCCCATGAAAGCAAGTAACCGATCTTCTTCAGATATTGATGGAGTCATTACTGGCATCCATAATGAAAGTTTTGTCAGAATTACTTTACCAGCATCACCGGCGGGTCTCCATACTGCATCATTGTCAGTTGCTTTTCGTACAAGTACAACTGTGTGCTTAGCTCCGAAAATGACTTTTCTGACATTTCTACAGAATCCAAAGATATGTGACAGTGGAATCGCACATGAAAACGCTCTTCTATTACCTCGTAAAATTGCTCGACGTGATCTAAATCCTAAGTTAAAATCTGGATCTACATTAATAATCATACTTTGTACATCGGCGTTGGCGTTTCTGGCAAAATTTCTTGGTTGTCCTATTTCATATTGTTGATACTCTGGAGAATTAGAAGTATCTTTTACAAACATCATTGATGGACCAGTTGATCTTGAATAATCATCACTGTATCTTGCAAGACCAAGTATTGTTGTAGCAACGTCAACGTCTTTCTGAATTGATTCAATATTTTTTCCGTCAATAATATACGTAACGCTGTCAAATAACGCCATAATACCATTATTAACAAAACCGACACTAACATCGTCTCCATATACTACTGGTACTGCAGGATTAGCGATATTTAAAATTTCACCTTCTACTTCAATAAATGCTTCAGCGGGTAAGAAATACCTACTTGTATCTTGAACTTGAAGTTCAATTCTTCCACTCTGATCTGGAATTCGTGCGTCATAAGAATAATATTGATAATCACGCACAGACTCATCCTTGAGTACTGGTGCGTCCATGTCAAATGCGGGATCAGACACGTTTGAACATCTTTATTATATTTGCTATCGTTTAACACGAAGACCACTTCGGGAAGTGAGACCACTTCCTGCTATCAGACTAGCGGTTATATTTTTTTCTTTTCCTGACATTGGTACACTAGCCAACTCTGCTAGTTTTTGATTAGCAGCTTGATTTATTATTTTACTAATATTTGCGGGCATCACTTCGGTGCTGGCCAGTTTCACTGGTGGCTGAGGTTTTCGCCGTATTAATCGTGCTAGTCTATCCTTGATTGCTGAAAATGCTTTACTAGCAATATCACCAACAGCACCAATACCTTTTTCACGAACAACATCGATAGCTTTCATTCCTAGTTGCTTTGCAATCGGTATTGCTTTTGGGGCTATCCTTCTAAATAGACCTTGAACAACATCACCTAGTCCATCTCCGTAGGTCGTTTTGTATACTGGTAATCGTGAATTTATTACCCCGACCATGGTCGGTCCACGTTGAGTACTATGTTCGATCATTTTATTATAGTAACTGTATCTAATTATATTTAATCACTGTGGTAGTCATCGGCGATTTCATTAATGAGAGATCGATACACATTAATATCCATGATACCGCCTGTAAATAATCGTTTACAAATATCAGCTGCTTCATTAATTATTTCTGGAGAATTATTACCAGCTCGTTTTCCTCCGATGAGGATTTCTAGTCGTTCAACATCGGCAAGGACGTTATTGGGACAAGTAATGAGGCCACTTCCTTGAGTAGTAAGACCGCTTCCAGTTGTGCTGTCAGAAGAGGTGTCTGACGAAAATTTTCTTACTCCCTTTTCCTTTTCTTCTATTTCTGTTTTCAATGCTTCTCTTTTTACTCTTTCATAATCTATTTCAATTATTTTCATTTCATTTCTTATTCTTTTTATTTCTTGTTCTTCTAATTCTTTTTTTGATTTTTCATACTCTATTAATTTTTCTCCCATTTCCTTCGTTTTCATCATTATTTCTCTTTCTTCTTTTGAAGGCAGAACTGGATTTGGGTAGAATCTTCTTTTACGTAATTCCTTCTCTCTTTCTAGTTTTATTGATTTTTTTAATCAATGATTGTTTTTAAGTAATTCTTCATATTTTTCTCGTAATTCAGTAATAGGCGTAACCGGTTTTTCTGGCGGTGTAGGAGTCATTTCTTCACGTGGTGGTGATGGTTGTGATGGTGGTGGTAGTTCCAATGTTGTTTGAGGATCTGGTTGTGTTCTTTTTGTGTACTTTCGTTTTGGTCTTGCTGCTTCTTCCTGTTTTGCTCTTTTCCTTTCTTCTCTCTCTTGTTTTCTCTGTTCTCCAAGTTCTTTTGCTTCTTCTTTTTTTGATTGGATTAAATTGTCAATTTCATTAACATAATCTTGATATAATGGATCATTATTTTTAACTTTTTCAACATCATAAAGTATACGATATAATGATTTTTGCCATTGTTCACGAGTTTTAATATCCTTAGCGTGTTCAGGTTTCATTAATTTATCTCTTCGACTAAAACCATCCACAGCAAACACAGCTAATTGTTGTGTGTCTTTAATGTTATTCTTAATAAATTTAACAGTATTTTCAACAAATTTATTTAACAGTTCAGCATTACTTATTGCACGAATCTTTTGTTTAGGAGCTGGTGCTACAGCGCCTTCAGGTTGAGCACCAGCAGCTATACCAGCTGGAAATCCCCGTAAAATCCTTTTTGTCTGTTTTGTTCTTTCTGCTATTTTTCCAGTTGCTTCAGCGGTCTTCTCTAACGTAGGAAGAAGACTTTTAGTGGTCTCTGTAATAGGTTTAAATAATTGTTTTGTATCTTCTTCAAATTCAACTTGAGATTCCTGACGTGATTTTAATTGTTGCTTAACAGAATCACGGACGGGTAAATATTTTTTAATTGCCTCTAATCGCTCTCGAGCTAATTTAGCTGAATGTGGTTCTCCAATATTCATTATTGATAATATTATTTATACTGGCTGTTTAATTTATAGCAGCAGGCAGGGTGAACGACAAAAATTGAGTGACCCGGCGAGTAAACGAGTCTCACTATAAAATAAAAACAAAATACGTCAACGATGGAATAACAAAAATGAGCTAACCCAAAATATTTATTATCCGTTTTCAACCGTATGGAAATAATCTCGGTTAGAGGCTTTGGTTTAGAGTTATTGACCTTGTTTTTTCAGCCTCTGTAGGAACGTTTATTTTTGTTAACGGACTCGAGCAAAAAGTTGTAGGGTTCACCCTGCCTGCTGCTAGTGTCATGACCGCTATCGGAGTAACTCAGTTGCATAACATGGAATCTACATAGCTTCTGTTTAACGAATCATTTGATTTAAAGTGGAAATTAAATTCATTTTAATATAGAGAAAAGAACAACAAACAAACATATACAATATCATGAAGGTCAGTTTCTTCACGTATTCGCTGAACGCTAACTTTAAGCCCCGCGATACCGTAGCACTCCGGTATATATCATCCGGAATTCTGAAATGTTCCTATTGCCGATACCTCACGCTGAGATTAAGTGACTAATCGTATGCGCCAAAGTCACATGAGAACATCACCTCATGTCACATGATTCATTCATGACGGTACCGCCTTAGAGAAAGATCAAGACTTTGCCCCATTTATTTTAATAAGTTTTTTAAAAAAGTGAAGAAATGGCAACAGAACGGTGTTTTTTAACTGTTTTTCTGTGCTTAATAGTCTTTTTAACACAAACAACAGCAGTTCCATATAAAGATTGCGGTTCGGCAGGTAAAATTTCTTTCTTTTTTATTCATCATATCCGTTATCATAAAAGCTATAATTCGTTGCACACTACATCACGAATTGTATCCTATCCGTAATGGTCAGGTTAGCGTCATTAAATGTAGCTAAAAGTACCTAGTTCGTCTCACACGAAGTATGTAAAACGAAATGGGTACTTTTAGCTGCGTCAGCACTCAACAAGTCCTACTAAGATGCGAACATCCCCATTCGTAGTACAATATTGTAGTACAGTAATACAGTATTGGTGCCTGCTACGTACAAATTCAGATACAGATATTTTATATGACACTGACTTGAACATTTACTGAGTTACAGATAGCTGTGTGGAACGAACTATAATTGTATTATATTATTTCTCAGTAAAATAAACTAATTTGCACAAAGCAGAATGAACTGATTTGAAAATATGTCGCTATTAGAATGGCAATGCAAGATAAACAGCCATGTAAAATTTTTAATACGAATATCGAAAATATATTTTAAACCCTTATGCTATATGTTGAAAAATCTGGTAGAAATTTGTTGCACTAAGAAGTTTTAAAAAGACCTCTATAAATGTGGGTGGGGCATAGTGTTACCCTTATATATTAGTACATTTGTCCATCTAGAAGTTTTATGTTAATAATATCAGATCAGCTTTCAGGCACTTTGGTAGGGCATACTTGTTTCATGAATATACTTGTTTGATGTACATGTAAAGTAAATCTTATTCCCTAAGCAATGGAGGGATAGGGCTGGCATGATTATTAAATCAAATAGGTAATGAGCGTTACAATGAAATTTTTAAGTACAGTTTAATCCTAATAGCAAAAGCTTGATGTGACAAAAGTAGCTGATAACTGTATTCTCTCAACTAAAGAAAACGGATTCAGATAGTTCTCACCGTTCACTTTATTTTCTTTCCTATCTCATTCACATATGACGTGTCATATCATTGTGAATATGCACAGTAATATTTTAGTACATGTAATTGTCTAAAGCACATAAGTTAATAAAATGAAATGCACTAGTTGGAACCATTGCAGAGAAATACAAGTTAAGCTTTCATGTTGTTGAGAGGTTTGAATGAAGAGTAAAACATTGGAAAGAATTTGTATGGAAAAATATAATCATTATATGAAGCCAAACCTATGTGATGTTGTATAGAAGGATTGTGTAGTGCAGTAGAGGCTGAAGTGTGGGCCCACCAACACAGTTACTTTCATGTACTTAGGTGTCCGTTATCTTTACTCACTGAAAAATGATTTGAAAGGCCAAACAAAAAAATATATGTGTTTCTGATTGGCCGACTGTTTCTTAGTACCAACCCTAGCACCTTTTTCCCCATGGTTAAAAAAACTCTAAAAAGCACATTAAATATATATATATAATTTTAAAAAAAGACCTGCCTACCCAAATTTTAAAAGCAGTGTAATGGGAAACAGATTTTTTTCCCCTTGACATAAGCGGTTATTTATCAATACAATGAGACTGATAATCAATACCAATTTTAGGTCTGATAAACCTGCAAGGGGAATATATGTTACAGAAAGTTCATCATTGGTGATACATACAGAGTAGGTCACAATTGCCACTATTAAGGGATTTCAAACATGTGATTGTGCATGTTATTAGTACTTGTCAATGATTGAGCCAAGTTTGAAAATACAGGGGAGGTAATTGTGGAGCAATCCAATGGGACTTTCATTCTAATAGCCATACTCAGGATAACCAAACATAGATTTTGTGCCCAGGGTAAGTCATGTGATACCAATACAAACAATGGTTTTATAATCCCTACATTTGTAATTGAACTGTTATTTTACTTTTTGCTCCTATTTATAAATTTGTTGCCACTTCCAAATGGAGAAATTTAAAACGAAATTAGTTTTCAGAGCTGCAGGAGTATTAAATAAAGCAGTGTGATTTAATTTGAACACTATTAAAAATTTGATTTAATAGATTTGTGTAAGGATTCCATTTAAACCAAGAGGCAAAGTTATGATGGAAAGTTTGAATAAAGATTCCATAATTAAAGTATTTGATAAGAAATTTTAAATGCTTCAGTTACCTCAGTTCAGACAGCAGACTTTGTAATCCACCACCCACCCTTCATTTTCTTGTATTAATACATGACAGCTCTAAGAATATACTGGGTTTAGAGATTATTACAAAATAGAGGGATGCATAATATTGGGAGGTGGGTGCAAATACTTTACCTGTGTTGGTTATATTTTTCTTTCAGATTAGGGTAGATGGATTTACATGGTCTATTCGAAGATGTGCATTTGTTTAATTCAGTTATTTTTTTGTTTAAATGTTATGAAAAATCCTATATTTATTCATTAGATCCCCACTTTATCAGAAGTTTGCTCTCTTTTTAAAAAAATTAAATATGCCAAGTTCATTATGTCCAAATTCAATTAATTGACCAACCAGTGGATCAGTCAGTCAATAAATCAATCATTACTTCCATTTTGATACCAAACAAATGTGAATAATTTCTCCAAGAGTATAAATAAAGCATCAAGTGGCAGTTGCCAAGTTCATTAAAACTTAGATACTGTGGTATGAGTTCATGAATAATAAAAAATGGGTATGCCAAAGTCATTAAAACCTGGAATACAAGTTTTATGAATGGTAAAATACTTTGCATGTTAAAGTCAGTAAAACGTGATACTCTGGTACAAGATTTAGGAATAACTACATTACAAGGTACTAAAAGACCTCTGTCGTTTATAATGCTTGGTTGAACAATATTGTAAGATAGGAAGGTAAGTAGGTAGATCAATTTGAGATAAGTGGATGGATTTACCTATCTACCTACAGTGTATATTCATTGCCACCTCTGTTTTTTTTTAAGAATAACAAAAGTGCACCAATTGACTGAATGGTTGACAAAATTTGTAGGTTAATTGCAAGGTCAACTCTCAGTTACAAACTTGAAACAGTATGAGAATTCACCGTATTGAGAACAAAATTTTAAGCAATGAAATGCATACAGTTGATTTTTGGACTATATAGAAACTTTTGAATAGATGAAATACAAATACATTAATGTTAAATTGTGAATATGAAGTGGATAGTGCAGATAACTTTAAAAACTTATCTTTAGAAAGTTTGTTATTAAAAGTTTCAGCTTTTAAAAATGCAAAGATTAAAAAGCCATTGGCTGAGCATGTTTATCTGTGCTCCTACTGGTGTGTTGGACCACAGTATGGACCAGTTGATTGGTCAGTGGTGGTCCAGTGGGATAATTTACTGATAATGTTTGATTGTCATTTTTCATTTTTTCAGTTTTGTACATGCTAAATTCCATATTTCAGATAACAAATACAATGTATACAATTATGGGGACAATGCCAGAATTTTATAGCACAGCCCTATCACTGACTTGGAAAATTGCTATGTGGTAGTTAAAGTTATAACATACTTTATCTGTGTACGATGTATGTAAATTAGAGCTGAGTAACAAAACAAATTTTGTACCATGGTATTTTTAAACATATTGCGATATGTACCACCATATACTACAATAATATTAGGGACAAGTAATTTAACATTCTGGGGCAGGAGCCTGACACTTTTGAAACAAAACATTTCTGTCAGTCAACAGCTGGAAAAAATATCATGCTCTGATATTATATGCATTATATTATCTGAAATAAAATTAAGCATTTGGAGATGAAAGAAAATAAAATATTTCAGCTCAGAAGAAAGTCACAGACACCCCCTCCTCCCCATTAAATGTTAGTACCTTTTAGTTGATTAATGCAATATGTCGATGTTATTTTTTTACAAGTTGCGATCTAAAATCTCTAACCAAAATGGTATGATTAAGCTTACACTAAAGCTGACATCTTATAAGAGACATTTTGCTTTTAGAGTTTGTTTATAGGAATAGGAAGTGTTGACATTGGAGCCTAGAATTGACTAGCTACATTATTGATATAATGGGACGGGAAACTTTGAGTGGGATGCCAGAGAGGGTTTGTAAACATAAAATGCACTTAACAAATGATAAAATATTTAGTGGACTTGAGAAAGTATGTAATATTCAAACATATAATTGCTGTCCTGAAAATTTTTGGATGATTTGCAGTCTTTAAAAGGAACACATGTGCTTAACATGTTAACACATACACTAGTAAATAACTAGAAATTATATTTATCCCCAAAAACTTTTCAGAAGTTTGGATTTATACCAAATATCCTTCACAACAACCTATTTAGCCACCACATTGGCATATGTGACACATGTCAAACGTTTATCAAAAGATCTAAAAAAAATCATTATATTTGTAATATTCAAAATTAATTTATGACAAAATACAACTTTTTGGGAAAAGAATCATTTTAAACATTACTTATCATATACAGTGAGACTGTGCCATATCACTCAACTCATCACAAGATTACTCAGGAATTTCCATATATTCCTTACTGATAGAAAGTACTGGTAAAGTGAAAAAGTTCGTGGTACATACCACTGGAGAAAAATGCTGCAGTAAACAAGTATACCTGTAATAACATGTACCTCTATAGACTAATCTAAATACATATATAGAAGCATACTATGCTAGGTTGAAGTCAATTTAAATGTTTTTATCAACCATTTTATATGAAGGACAAATTTAATCTCTTCCAGGTGGAAAAGTTAATGCTGTTGTTGTCAAAGGATGTGAGAGCAGTGATGTCTGTAAACTGCAGAGAGGAACCAATGTCTCAATTGAAGTGGATTTCATATCATGTACTTATCACAATTTTTATCTTGTATGAAATATACTTGTCAATGTAAACTATAGTGAAGAACTGTTGCTGCAATGCAAGATGTTTTTTTTTAAAATCATGTTTAGTTATTCGCATTATATTTTCCATTTGTTTAGCTGCTGAATCCAGAAAAGAAAACAATACATGATGCATGGAATGTCAGCTTGTTTGTGTGGCATCTCTGAAGTTGATAAGATTTACATAGCACTAAGCAATTTCATTTGATTGGCCATGGGGTAAAGTTTTGATTGTAGAGACCCCCATATTTAATCTGTATCTACTTTTCTCATCATTTGTAGTGGTGTCAAGAGTCCATGATTCCAGTTTGTTCCAGAAGGACATGATTCTATTGCAGAAACACATTTGTGATAGCTGAGGTCAGGATTAAGTTTTTTTCATACAGTTTACAAGAGCAGCTGCCATTTACTTCTGTTTTAAGAGAGAGTTGTTTTATGGGAAATCTGGCCATTCATGGGACACATTTGATTTTCAACTTCTCAAAAACTTCTTGACCAGTTTCAAACAAAATTTGGAACATAGTATCCTGGGATAAAGGCTTTTAAATGTTAATGCAAATGATGCCTATTTTGCAGTCAAATATGGCTGCCATTGCTAAACGTAAAAAGCCTTTAAAGGAGTTTTCGAAAACTGCCAAACAGAATCAGATCGGACATAAAACTGAAAGACCTTTCAGATTTGGGATTAAATATGCCTGTGAGTTGAGCCTCCCACTTAGGAATGCCTATCACCCTCTCAAGATTGGCATACCAGTGAATGATATTAGCAAATCATGCCTTCCTGAGAAGGAAGAGAAACAGTCTCATTAGGATAAATCTAATGTGGGCTTATCAGTCAGATCTTCATCACTGGTCTGGATAGTGGTGATTGGGTGCCATTCATCCACTGGTAACTGGGCTTCAAACACTGTTCATTGGACACCAGGTTTGATTATTGTTCTGGGGAAGGGATCATGCTGGCCTCCAGTGAGTTCTCAGAGGAACTGGTGGTGATGGTCCCTTCCCTCCATTAGGTTATCAGCTCCTTCTCATCTGTTAGGGCATGTGTTGGAGGAGGGGGAAGTTTGGATATTCGGTAGGGTGATAAATAAAGTTTACTACCCCCTTTCACCAGACTTAAGCCAGTTTGTAGAGACAATCAGCCTTCTTCCCGACTGGTACATTCAGTACTACAATAGTAGCAGATTATGTATTACTGCTATTCAAATGTATTGGGTGGGGGGTAAACTAATTTGAATTGTATAATACTTACCAGCTACTATTGCAGAGATCCCCTCCTTCAACACCACTTGGATGTCGTGTGCTCTAGGTCTAAATCAAAAGGGATTGTATTCATATGTTGCCTGTGACTAAGAAGATAGACTATGATAGACTGTGATTATGTTCTTCTCAATTCTGGCCACCAATACTAATTGGCAGAAATAATTAAGTTTGACTGGGGACTAGGAGTCCCAGAAAAGGAAAGCTGTGCAATAGTAACAGGTAAGTATTATATGATTAAAACTTGCTTCTCTACCCACTAAAATATGGCTGCTGTTGCAAAAAAATATAAAAAATTTCAATAACTTCTTTTAAATAACCACTTAACAGAATTTATCCAAATTTGACAGAAAGTGTCCTAGCATTCATCCAGTCCTGATTCTTGCAATAGATGCCATTTTGTCATCAATATGCCTGCCGTCACTAAAAGCAGAAAAAATATTTACACAGCTTAATCATTAAAAAAATGTTGAACAGAATTTGAGCAACATTGAGATAAAGCATCCTGGCTTAGGTGCCACTCAGTATTGGAGAAATTATACCAATCTACAATCAAATATGGATGAAGATACAAAATCAGAGAAAACTTGACACGTTTGTTTACATGACGTAAGAAATGAATAGTAGTGGAGAATTTTCAACTGAAAGCATCACGCTGAGTCAGATGTTTTGGCCAGCTGTTCTTTCATTTGGCTGTTGACCAGTGTGAGTCAGGTGAGCAATCTCAGGCTGACTTGAGCCTCTTGTTTGAATGTGTGAAGTTTTTGAAAATGTTAAGCTTCTCTTTCTTTAAATCAGTGTATGTCATTGAACTTTGATACACAAGCTTACTGGGTATGTGAACTTTCCATTGTGGTTGATGCATCACAAAGTCTGTAAGTTTTGTTTCAGTTATAGAACTGGATTTTGTTTTTACTTGAAAAATTCATTCTCTGCATTATGCACACATGTTTAGCGTAATATGGATGACCTTTGTCAGTGGAAGGTAGGGATAACAATTAAGTTTATGTTAGAGGTACTATCTGTCATGGTTAAGAAAATCATGTTACAGAATCTGATTGTTTCAGTGGAAGCTTCTGACAAAGCAACATCTGTGGTTCATGGTATAATTGGAGGAGTCCCCGTCCCTTTTCCCCTTGCCAATCCTGATGCTTGTGTTGGCTGTAATCTGGACTGTCCACTGGTCAATGGCAAAAATTACCAATTCATAACAAGTTTGGCAGTTCTGAAAAGTTACCCACAGGTAAGTTGTATATTTTCATTGTAATTTTGTTGCTGGCAGTTTTTTGTTGACATTTAATCAGTGTTTTATCTACCCATGCGTCATGCGTCAGATACGCAGAATTTTTCAATTTGACGCACAAAAGTCGACGACGGTATGTAAATTGACGCACCCCAATGTTATATTTTGCTGATTAACACAAAACAAAGGTTTGGTCTAAAAATCATCACCGGTACGTAAATTGACGCATCCAATGTTATGTTTTGCTGATTAACACAAAATAAAGGTTTGGTCTAACTACTTCATTGGCTAGATTACAACTCGCTCAAACAGGGAAAACACTCGCACATCAGTTTCTTACGCTGATGTTATCATAATACATAGGGTTGCAACTGAGTGTGGAGCCTGGAGCTGACCTTATGTGACCTGTAACTGTCAAATAATTTTATCAATAGGATGTTAGAACCATAAATCACCACACACAAGAAAGAGGCAAAAAATAAACATGCGATTTTACAGTGATTCTCACAAGAAACTTTTATTTTTTGCGCATCCTTGTCTCGCAAAGAAGCAACAATTTCCATTCCCTCAATTGTATGCCTTGCATTGTTCCAAGATACTATCAGCGTTCGAATGAAAATGGCACCCAAGATAAAAAACTTAAAACAGATTCGAAACAAACGAAATCATCATTTGGACCACGTTTTTACAACTGACTATCGAACCAGTGGAGCCTTCATCATCGAAAGTGGAGGTAACTGTTACTTGTAAGATAAAATGTAATTTTGTGCAGCAATGGTTGAAAACATACAGATGGCTACATTTTCAGAAAGAAGTTAAGTTGAGTGAAGAATGTGACAGTGAAGACGCCTGTATGTTTTTGCCATATATGTACAGAGGCTAAAATAAACCTCGATGACCAAATGTTTAAAAAACAATAACTTTCAGAATAGTACACTTGGAAGGCATGCTGGGTTGCCAGAAAACAAACTGTTGATTGAACTCCAAAATACTATCCAAATTTGTGAATGGCATTTTGTCCAAGTCTCAACATGTCTTGATTCTGAGGTCACGTGCACTGCTTATTCCGCAACACTCGGAAATGAACAGAGTTATGAAACCAAGGTTGTTTACTTCATGTACTCTTATAAATGACCACAAATACATCTCTGGGTCTTTCTGCCTCTGAATTCAATCACTGTAAATATCAGTATATTTTCCCACCCAGCCGCCAGTCAAAGCCTTTGAAATTGCTGCCCATCTATTGCATCATGTTCTTTTGACTTACTCTTATAATGGCAACATGTACAACAGGAGGTCTTTCAACCACTTAATTCTGTCATTGTAAATATCAGCACATTTCTCCACCCTGCCACCAGTCAAAGCCTTTGAACTTTCTGCTCAGTTATTGCGTCACGTTCTTTTGATGTACTCTTATAATGACAACATATACATCAAGGGGTTTTTCAGCCACTGAATTCTGTAATTGTAAATATCAGCACAGCTAAGTGATCAATACATTTTCTCACTAAAGCAGGTTGCTGAAGCAGGACTGGCAAGTCTTTGAACTTTGTTGACCACCTATTACATGTGTACAGAGGACTCCCGCCTAAGTGATTTTCTGCGTCCCAGATAAGAAAATTGGCGTAGAATATGTGTGATTAAGTGTTTCTGAGACCTCTGGAAGGTTCACAACACCAGGCAGATTTTAATGCAGTTTTACAAAAAAGACATAGCAGCGAAAGTGCTACTTCAGTGTGTAAATTGGCTGAGTGTAAAAGACATCCCTTTTTTAAAATACAAATCTCCTCTTAATTTAATACATGACTTAACAGCTAAAGAAATTGATGCCATTGGCATTTTGAAGAATTCCCGCCGTTCAGTATGACTTGGATACTACCTATTCAGAGGTACTGGACAGCCTATCAAAATGTTGTTGAGGATAGTCTTATACGTGACCTGCAAAATTCGTCATTTGTGACAGCAGTGGCAGATGAAAGTACTGACAGTGCCAACAATAAACACCTTGTCATATATGCTCAGATTATTTCTGATGATATGAAACCATCAACAAGATTTTTAACAAATATAGAATGTTCAGATGCTTCTGGCCAAGGAATTGCATTATTGGCTTTAGTCACATTATATAACTAATATTTTTGTTGTATATTTAAACAATATAATTATTTTTTAAAAACTACTTTAGACTGATCATTGGCTTGAATTAGACTCATAGGTTTGGATTTTGACTCACTGTTTTTTGTCTTGATGAGTCAAATGACTTACATGAAGCCATTTGTAGATAAAACACTGTTTAATTCGGGACAAATGAATTAACATAATTCCATTGTGTAAAACTGTGTAGTAGCCACAGGTCATGGAATGAAGTGTGAGTTGGAAAATAAGTCTACTGAAAGTCTAGGGTCGTGTAATGCAAGACAGTAAATCATGTGATGAAAGATTGATTTTCTGTTTGGCACTGGAAAGCAAGATCATATGCACAAGATCATATGCATATAGGAATGTGTGAATAATAGAATCAAAGATTTATGTTTCTGTTAATTGACATGTTTTTTTTGGATACCATTGTTTGTGGAATTTGTTGTTGCTACAAACCATTAGAGACCTCTATAAAATTGACAGTGTGAGTCTTCCTTTTTAGAGGCATGTACACAGATTTTGGGAAAAACAAAAAACATTATTTAAAAAAATGTGGATTTCAATAAAAGGCTGATCAACTCATATATACATCAGTGTAAAGTTGGAAAATTCCACCTGATGGTCAGAATTTTGCATCAGACAGTCAGGAAAGCCTTGAATCTAATCAAAATTCTGATCCTGATGATGGAATTTTCCTATGCAGCACCAACACATAATGAAAAATGAGGGTGGAAGTCAAATTGGTGTACTAAAAATTCTTACACAACTTTCAAACAGCAACACATTTAATGATGGGGCTTAAAAGTTAGGTTTACACTGAAATTTCAATTTAAATGATGTGTAGACACTATAAATGATGTGTGAACACTATGATGTGTAAACACTATAAATGATGTTTAAGCTCTATAAATGATGTGTAAACACTATAAATGATATACTATAAATGATGTGTGAACATTATAAATTATACACTATAAATGATGTGTAAACACTATAAATGATGTTTAAACTCTATAAATGATGTGTAAACACTATAAATTATGTGTAGACACTATACATGATGTTTAAACATTATAAATCGTGTAAACACTATAAATGATGTTTAAACACAATAAATGATGTGTAAACACTATAAATGATGTGTAGACACCATACATGATGTTTAAACATTATAAATCATGTGTAAACACTATGAATGATGTGTAAACACTATAAATGATGTGTAAACACTATAAATCATGTGTAGACACTATACATGATGTTTAAACATTATAAATCATGTGTAAACACTATATCGGCATTCAGAGAACAGTAGGTCAGACTGCTAAGGTAATGGCAATACACAGCATCTGAATTGTATACTGAAGATGATAATGCCAATATGACCAGGTGGGAAAAAAAAAACAGCTAATCCTTTTACCCTACGAGTAAAATAAGACAAAGTATCATAATATGGTCCATGATTCAGCTTTGACAAATTTGTTTTCTTTTCATAAATAATAATGAGATGCAAGTTAAATAAAAACAACAATTACTGTATTTGCTGGCCTATAAGTTGATAATTTTTTACCAGAAAATCTTGGCTTCATCTTATACTCTGAATCAACTTAAATATTTATCATGGCATTCAAATTGCTTTATCAATGTCATGTAATTTTTCATATGTAAATTTTTTTCCCCAAAAGTACAAAAATAATGTGTGCAAAAAAAAATTTTTCCTTTTGGGGAAGAGATAATGTACAAAAAAATATAAGACCCCACATTGAGAAGGATTTTAAAAATATTTACATGATTGTCAGTAATAAAAATAAACATACATCAGATGTAATGGCACTAAAGCAGCATTCACTGGTACAGTAAAACCTGTTATGAAAGACCACCCCTTCTGCCAACAAAAACAGTCTCTCAAGACAGGTAGTCTTCATAACAGGTTTATACAAAAAGACCAGTTTCCAAGGTCCAGTTTTAAAACTATTTAAGGAAGAATAACCACAATCACTGTATATATATTCTATTTTTTATCAATAGTTAATGCTAAAATATTGTATGCATTCATCTGAAAACAAATTATACAGCAGTAAGGATATGCTTAGATCATAAAACATGAAAACACATTTACATTTGAAGATCACATGTATATGTATTTACATATGAAATAATTTCTGATTTACTTCTTTTCCTTTATGAGACCCTAAATTTGTTTCACAGATGTTTAAACCGCTATTTTGCGAGTGGTCTGCACTTTTTCACTTCTTTCAGTTACAATAATTATTTTCTCCAGTGTTAAAATTTCTCTTTGTAGTCTGAGGTTCTTCCATTGTTACTAGGTGTTAACATTATAGTGCTCACTTGTAATATTGACTGTAAAGAAGGTTTTGATTAGGATTTGAGAAAATATGAAAAATCTATACATATGCATTGTAAATTGATCAGTTAATGAAATACAAAAAAAAGAAACAATTATCTCATTCAGATACATAATCATTTATTCAGAGACAAAAGTCATTGGCTTAATTCACAGAAGACATATAGGGATTAACTCTATAAACAAAGTGTGTAACCTGGTCGCATCAACTTCAATAGCTGACAGTTTGGCGGAAAGTAATCACTGTAACATTGGGGAAAAAAGCAACAAACATCACAAGCCTTTAACCTATCAATTGAATCCCAGAAATGATTCTCACTTAATGGTTTAATAGACAAAGACCTTTTTCACCCCCAGGCAATACAGATTAACTCTAAAGACAAAACAATATATGCAACCACTACCTTGAATTCGGCACTATAATGCCAATTCGTGACATATACATTAGTCTGGTTTACATAGTGACAGAGTGTTTATATAATAATATTGTATATAATAAAATTGATCAGTGCATTACGATTGCAGTCGTAAATGATGGGTGGTCGCATATAGCACAGGCTGCTCATAACAGGTTTTATTATAATATACATTGTTTAAATTTGATTACATATATGTGCATTAGAATAGACAAGTTAGAAAATGCATAACCATGACAAAGACCGGTATTCCATCACATTTTTCTTCTTGCACCTTTTGATCAATTAAAGTGTTCCTCAGTCTGAAATAGAGATGGGTGGCAGGGTTGTCAGGATAATTGTAATCTGTATTGTTTAGTTACAATAGTGATCTTACACATATGCAAGTGCAAAATTGTATTCCATTATCAATTAATACCACTGGGTAAAAATTCCTCTGAGGTTTAGTTACCATATCCATTGTCCCAAGAGTCACATGGCTTTGTAGTGGTATTTACATGCTAATTAAATATACTACAGCTGAAGCCATTTCATCGAAGTTAACACCTGTTTGATATCAAGATTCAGTAGACCAGGTTAAATTAGTGAGGCTACCCATTGGGTATTATGAATACGGTACTGTGTAATGAAAGGAAATCCAGTTGGTTACTCATGTAAATTTCTCAACCAGTGACATCTTTTGAACTTGCTGACAGAACTTTCAGCAATATAAAGTAACAACTATCATGAGTAAATATCCAAAACAAATCCTGCCTAACTATAGGAAGAGTACATGCACTTATATAAGTATAATATTATTCATTGGGAATGGAGAGGTCATTGTACTTGCAAAGAAAATTAGACAGCATGCTAAATGGCCATTCTTGGGATTTAACCTAATAGGAGTCTATATGTATATATAAACTTTGAAACTGAAGGAGTGTGGTATGTATTTTAATAGTTTACATTTACTATTTAATTTATTCTCTTTGACAAACGCTTCAGCTAAACAGGGGTAGTAAGGTACAAAATAGCATGAAGAAGGGCAGAAAGCTCTCTCATATCGGGGTATGTTTTATTTTGATCATGAACTGCAAGAAGAAAAATGTGATTGAATGTGCCTCTCTTTCTGTCTCTCTTCAAAACAAAACTGAAAAAAGCATTTATTGTGAAACCTATGATATTCATGAAACTGGAAGTTACTATAGTTCAATTCCACACATCGTCGCAAATTTTATTCTATCTGTAGCTCAGTCAATTTTCAGGTCACTGTCTTTAAGTGTAGCTAAAAGTTCATAATATGTTTAAATTATTTTGTGTGAAACAAAGGTACATTTATTTTATAATTAATGACCCTGACCTGAAAATATATTCAGTTACAGATAGAATGAAATTCACAATGCTGTGTGGAACGAAGTGAAAAAGATGAAGCCAAGGTATTGATCTAGCCTTGTGTGATACATACTCAGCATCGACTTATATATGGCTGAAGGATGGAAAATTTACAAAATTTGCTAATTCGACTTTACTTTGCATTGACTTATAGGCTGGCATATACAGTACAGTAATGGCTATATCAGCTCTCAAGTGGTCTATGGATGCTGTATATGTTACTAGGTTAATCAGTGCAAAACATTATTTTGTGGGACTTTAACTTAAACTATTGCATGTTTTATAAGATCAATATTTTGAAAATAATTATTTTGATCACAAATTCTCCAGTGATGATGGAAATCTGGAAATTTTTGCAAGTTAGTGTGCACAATGATGGCAGTAGAATGTCATGTGATAAAAGACGGCAGTCACATAATGAAAGATAGATATCTTCTTTGGTGTTCTGCAGCAGAAAACAAGATCATAGACATGTGAGAACAAACAGCATTTGTCTCCTTTAGTTTGATATGCATATCTTTAATCTTTCTGCATTCTATGACAACATTGACTTGGTAAACATGGAAGTAGTGTTGAACTTAAGAGTGTCATCAGAGTTCATCATACTCTATAATGATGGCACCAACCTTTTACAGAGAGATAACCACTGGGATAAGAAAGTATAGATAACAACTCCATGATCTCTGTCTGTAACATGAGTGAGAAAAATGTTATATTAAGAACCCACATGCTAATGAAACCAGGTGTACTGTTTCAATGAGTATAATTTTTTTGTTTATTTTTCAGATAAGATTGGTAGTCAAATGGGAACTACAGGATGGAAACAGCAATGACATATTTTGTATAGAACTTCCTGCACAGATAGTTGATTAGATGTCAGTTCATGGAGATGTCTTCCTTGTATTAACTTTGTCATTATCAAAGTTTTGTATTGCCCCATCCTTCTTATTTTTAAAATCGTTTAATTAGTATATACAGTTTTCTTTTCCATCTTTTGGCAATGTTAAAAATAGTTCTGATATAATGATTGCTAGAAAAAAATTTAAATGAAGAAAATACTGGATGTGCAGTTTTTTGCACAGGTATATTAATTAAGTATAAGTCTTGTTGGAGAACAAGATAATTGTTGTCTCTTTTTATATATGCCCACTATAAGCCAGAATGTTTTATGTTGACATGCTCCATCCATCCATGCATCTGTTTGTCTGTTCCCTTGTTTGTTTCTCCTTGATAACTTGAGTTTTGCACAAGCAGCCTCCTCCAGACTTTGTAAAAGCTTGCATTCATGGTAATGACACCTGTTTTGGGTTCAAAAATCAAGGTCACTGATGTAAAGAAGATGGTTTCCTCACAATATCATCGGTTTCTGCATCACATATCTGGGCTAAACCAGGTTTATGGTTTGCTTTAGGAAAGGAAGAAATCTGCCAGTTTTGGGATTAAAAAGGTTAAAGGTCAAAGTCACTGACTGAAGGATGAAAAATTATTTCACACAATAACATCGATTCTGCATCACAGGTCTAGACTGAACTTTGTGGATAGCTTGCACTTGGAGTAAAGAGGAAGTCTATCAGTATCAGGGTAAAATGGTCAAAGGTTAAGGTCATGGTGGCTGAAAAAGGAATGATTTCTGCACAGAAATGTTAGTTCTTGATCATATATCTTCATGAAATTTTGTTGGTGGCTTACACTTTGGGTAAGAAAGAAGAATATTGATATTGAAATTTGAAAAGTCCGAGGTTAAGGTAGCTGCAGCTGAAAGAAGAAAAGCAGTCTTTTATAATATGGTTTAAATTTTAATCCACATATGTTGACCAAAGTTTGAAGAGTGCTAACACTTGAAAGTATGAAAATGCCTATTGATTTAGGGGTCAAAACGTGAAAGGCCAGGATTATTGTAACTCAAAGAGAAATGAGTTTTATACAGTAACTTTTATTCTAGAGTAAATCCTTTGACCAATCTTTGTGGATGGGTTGTTCTTAGGGTAATAAAAACACCTATAGTTTTTGGGTTTTAAAGGTCAAAGGGTCATAGTTGTGGCTAGTCTAAGAAGAAAACAGTTGTTTCTGCAGAGTACGTTAAAGATTGCAAAGGTCATGGTCATTGAGACCAATGATGCCCAACTAGTACCTTCATGGAGGACTATCAAACATAGGATGGATGTGTAATATACTTTTAATGGTACGTTTATTGCATTTTTAAATTAGCAATAACTCTGTATTGAAAAATGATCCTTTTTATGCACAGTATTTGTATTTTTCAGCATTTAATCAATCTCCATGCATCAGTACAGATGTATTATTCTGATTACTGTATAGTCAGCTGATGAATGAAGCTCTTATGCATGAGTATATGAGATTGGCTTTCCAATCTAGAATGAAACCTGTCTGGTTCACAGATACTTATTTTTAAACTTGAAGATGAGAGGGTTCAACACAACATCTGATGTGCATTTTGTAACCCACTAGGTCTCGAAATAATTTTTTTTGAGAAGCAGGATCAGGGCAAGTGACTTTTAAAAAAATCACTTGCCGTTACCAGACTCCATTTGCTTCATAGTGCTGTTTTTATTGCTATTATTTTGAGAGTGTTGAAACTGCTGTGATTTCAGTAAAAACAAGAAATATAAAAACGCTTGAAATGGAATCATTTTTGTGTTTGCCACTCACAATTAATGTAATTCATAAGGGAAAAAAATGTGATCAAGTTTAATACAATTTTGATATGATCTGATTTTATTAAAAGTACATTTTTCTCCAGGACCTGACATAAACCAGATCTGGTTACCAAAATAGTTGATGTCCATAAGCAATTCATGTTTCTCGTGCTGTAAACAGTTCTCTTGACTTCATAGCTTTGATATTGTTCACGACTCACTTGATTTCAGCAATTTCACAATTTGCGGATGTTCATGCATGAAATTCTTAATAGCATTGGCGTACACCTATGCTTTTGGGATCTCAGACTGTATTGTCGTCAGCTTTAGATCAGTCGCCAGTCAGTATTTTATCATGATCTCTATGGAAAAGGATTGGGGGGAAAGTTTCTTTCCTGAAAGCTGTGAAAATCTTCTTATATTGATTTATCAAGGTTGAAAACAAATGAAGTCAGAGAGGCATGAGTCTTTTTTATTTCAGTCAGTAAAATGGCTTCAGGTTTGAAAATTAGGTGATTTCATTGTACAGTGAGTCAATGGATTCACCACAATTACCAAAAACATCTACTCCATATGCCAGTAGAATCAGCGGCTACCAACTGTTTGAGTTAAATGGATTACAATACAGTCTAATAATCTGTTTTTTTTAGATTGAAAACATTATCTTTTGTGCTTGTTTATGTGGTTAATCCACAGGTGTAGAAGTAAGCAGATGATCATAATAAGCATTAGAGACATAAAAATGGAAACCCAACAGTGAGCTGAATATTAATAATTTACCACTGACTGTCAAGCACTTAGCAATAAAAATGCCACATTTCATTAGCGTGCTCAATGTTTTATTTTTCAGAAGATTAGATAACATTATTTTTTACCAGTCCAACAGGTAACTCACCTAAAACACACGAGGGGACTGATCTAGATTTTAGAAGGGCCTAGGTGGTTGGACTGTTTATTTTAGCACTGCCAGTATCAACTTGATCATATGCATAGAATTTCTGTTTAACTTACTGCCAATTGTTATTCAATTTATTCTTCTTTTAGAAAAGAAGCTGCATGTGTTTTCTATTTTTGATGTTATTGATCTGAAACTAAAATGGGTCTGAGTGTCAAGTTTGGGACTGAAATGGGTTTGAGTGCCGAGTTTCTTATTATTGTTAATTATATCAGCAGCTGTTTTATGTTATGTATGTTAGAGTTAACATGGCAGATATGAGCAGGAAGTATTACATATATGTAACTAGTTCCCAGTCACATAGTGCAAGTATGTGGGCTTGTGTGCAAATTTGCAGGTCTTTGAAGACTCCTTTCCATCTCAAGATAACAAAATATGAGTGAGATTTGAAAAGCAGTATCCAAACTATATGTAATTACAATCTTTTCTAAATACTTTTTTTTTTTGCATGGTAAGAACAATGGCAACACATTCCAGTGAGAATTACAGAGTGATAAAATGAAACTCCGCTTCTTAAACTTGAGACAGTTTTATTTTTCCACCAAAAACTTGTTGCTTACTATGGATGTATATGTATATGTATATATATATATATATAATTTTTATGTAGTATGTATTTTTATGTATTTTGTAAATTAATGGATTATTTCTTCCTTGTAAAGTTAAGACATGTAAAATATCTCAGTAAGATTGGAGTGCCAAGTACTTTTTTGAATAAATACTTTTTTGTGAAGATGTGCTTTAATGTTTTTTTTATGCCTTAAAGACCAAGATGTAAATGGAATAATAACTACTTTTAAGCATTTATTTGCCCTCTACATTGTCATTATTTGTGTGAATTTGCTTTCACAAGTTGACATGTTATCAACTAACAGGTGAGTGGGATAAGGCCCAACTGGATCCCTTGTTAAGCTAATATAATCATTGGCAATGATAAATAAGAACAGATAATATAAATTGTAACAATTATAGAGTAGAATTTTGTCCAAAATCATTGCAGGCGACATTACCAAGTGATGGAATGAAAAAATATATTAGAAAGTTGACAAGATCTTAAAGACCAAAAGAATTAATGGCAAAAGTATGTACTTGTGAAATAGAGAGGTTATGCTGAATCTTTTAACAATTTGGAAATGGCAGAAAACATTATATGATTAATATGAATAGCACACTCATTGAACGTGAAAACGTAGTGTTTTTAAAGATAATGATTTTCTACTTGAAATATGTTATGAAATGCAGACAAAGTCAGATTATCAACCTTTCAATACTACTAGCTGACTTAGAATAAATACAATTAACAAAGTCATTTATGTTAAAACAAGTAATATGCTGTGCTCACCTTGAAAGAAATGTGACCAGCACCCTTAAAGAACCAACTTGTCACACCACCAATAAATGCACTCTTAAAGAACGAACTTTTCACACCACCAATATATGTAAATAAGTAAAATGCTACATTTTTCTTGAACTTAAACACCTGAAAATTTGTAAATATATTTTTCATTTTGATTATGTTAAAAATGATTCCCGTAGATTATGGGGATGATGAAGAGGTGGAGTCAGAGGAGATGGATGACAAGACTTAAATGCATAAATGTTTGAATATATTTTACTAACTTTTCTATATAGAGAAGTCAACTGATGCTATAGCGAGTGGTTTCACTTCAGTTATAACAGCCACTGTTAAACCATATTCCTAAAACAGCCGTTTCAGTCTTTCACCTACTAGTAATTTTCCGCTAAAGTTTGAATTGATTATTTCAACATTTGTCAGCTTGCTTTCCAAATACGTTTGATGTCCAGCTACTTGTTGTTTTCCACTTTTAGTCCTTTCCAACTGTTCATGCAACCCATCTTTTCTGTTTGTCTGTGCTGTTCTTACAATACGGCTGTTTTTTAGGACTGTATTGTTCCTGTAATACATCTTTTTGCGATCTGTGCTGTTCTTACAATACGGCTGTTTTTTGGGACTGTGTTTTGGGGATCTGTGCTGTTCTTTCAATACGGCTGTTTTTTGGGACTGTTCCTGCAATGCATCTTTTTGCGATCTGTGCTGTTCTTACAATACGGCTGTTTTTGGGGACTTGTTCCTGCAATTCATCTTTTTGGGATCTGTCCTGTTCTTACCATAATGATAAGGCTGTTTTTTGGGGACTGTTGTTCCTGCAATGCATCTTTTTGGGATCTGTGCTGTTCTTACAATACAACTTCTTTGTTTGGGTATGTGCTGTTCTTGGAACGCAACTTTTTTTGTTTAGGTTAGCTATTTTATTTGGGTCCGTCTTTTTATATATTTATTTTAGCTCAAAACGCTTGCCTTTACTGGTCACTGTTTTCTCACCTCTGTCCTCGCGGGTTCGAGTTTTGGGCTCGGTAAATGTGGGTATATGAAAAAGCTTGCCAGTAGCATCCCGTTGGTCATTAGTCCTTCCCGGGTTCTTTCTCCACCAGTCACACTGGCCTCCATGTATAGCCTATCTTGCGCAGAAAAATGGCGTTAAAACCCAAAACAAACTCTTTAATTTGTTTGTCACATGTTTCTACATCAACTTTATGAACCTGTTTTCAAATTCACAACAAAAATCTGATTGGAAATTTAGAATATGCAACAATAGTTCTTCGCCTTCTTTTATCTATGTAGCCTATCGCTAACTTCTCAATGGAGACATTTCCAGCAACTTAGTCAACAATCCGAATACATACACATCATCGAGCCAGAGAAACGGAGTCATTCTTGCTGCCTCATACAGCTCTCATATCAGGTCTGATGTGTAAAGAAAAAAAAAGTAACAGTACAATATGGAATTGGCCAACGTCTCTGGCCCGGGAAAATATGTCATCAGCCACTGCCCAGTTTTCTTTATTCCGAAATAACACTGTTCTCGACTTTCATTAAATAACACCTAACCATCCTTTCGTCAGATCTAAATATAGTTAAAATCATAGTAGTAAGGGAAAAGGAGAATTCTGGCGCAGAGACATCTTTTCACCCCCTCCCCACCCTCCAAACAAATATAAATTACCATCTCGGAGACCCTAAAATTTCCACCTCAAACGATTTTTCACAAAACCAAAAAGAGATTTCAGGCGCAGGGACCTCTCCCCACCCTCCAAACAAATATAAATTACCATCTCGGAGACCCTAAAATTCCCACCCCAAATGATTTTCCCAAAATCCTAGCGCAGATATAATCCTAGAGTTTTACCCTGAAATTTTCAAACATTATTTATATTTCATTACCAATTATCAATGTTTCAACCGCTGATATTAGAAATACCTCATCATCACGAAAATAGAGATAGAATTTTACTTTACCGCTCACACAACGACGAGATTCGAACAAATCCTTTATTTGTGATTTGTTAAGAGGATATTTTTTGTCGATAAAATATACTTTTGACTGATCGAGATCGATAGTGAGTTTAGTATATTTTTGTTGACTTATCGGACCATGAAAGTTTTTAAATTCCGCTGATAACTTCTGACTCAATTGTTCAAGGTAATTGAAATACTCGCTGTTATCAGATCTGATAAGCGAAAGTTTTAGCTTGTCTCGAACTGCGGTAAAACATATACCTGATGTTTCATTATTAATTTTAACTGTCAACTGTTTGCCGTTTATCATTAGATATTTGATCTTGCTATTGTAGCTATTTATCACTGTCAAATTTTCAAACATTATTTCTAAAGTTTAGATAAAATTTCATACATTATCATACTTTTTATGATAATCTTTTTCATACCTACTAACTCTCATTGGTAGAATATCTGTTAACATACTGTCAATAATACGAAACTCACGTATTAAATCATCCATATCATATTTTATACCCCGCAAGTAAAATCGTATCTGATCAAGTAATTTTTTGTAAGTTATACTAGCTGTTTTGCAGGAATTTTTTTGGGTTACAAGTCGAGGTTCAATCTTTTTACACGCTGTTGTAAGAGAAACACCAACACCTGATATTATTAACAAAAACGGGTTTAATGATTCACCACTCGAAATTATACCAGATCCTGTCAATAACAGCGGTAAATATGATATTACTCGAAGTATTTTGTTATAATATTTATAACATTTTTTCACGCACCAAAGTTTTTTCTGATAAAATTTGTAATATTGCATTAGCGCGTCAACATCTTGTTTTGGAATTTCTTTTGAAATGTGATTGAAACCAATATATATTTTTTCATTATATAATATTAGTTTACAACAATGCTGGTTCTGGTTTGATTAAGTAATTATTTGTGGTGTTTCAGCTACAAATTCCAAACACCACCAGTAAGACGTTGCGGTTATTGTTTGATCATCTGCTTCCAGTAAAAATATTTCTTCAGCATCTTTATTTAATACTATAGATACAACTCCAGAGAAAGCATCGGTTGAATGACGCCATGGAAATGTTGTAGTATAAATTTTAAACTTTGCAGAGCTAAAGATAGACAGTCTATACACACCAGTAACTTCTGCGGTATGTTTGATAGTGTTATTTTGCTGTGACCATGTTGCTAATCCTGATGCTACTGTGTACACGATATTTTTAATTTGTTTGTGTGGAATTTTAATCAGATTAGTTTTTTGAACAATATTAGGTATTCCACTGACAATGTCGTTGAGTTTCGTGTTAATGTCAGCGAGTTTCATGTCAACGGTTGGTTGTTCCCCAAAAAATTCTTTAAAAGGCTTGTTTATATTTCTACGAAAATTTAAGAACGTTTCTACGTGTCTAGAAAAAGTAGCACTGAGTGTAGTCATTTCATCACCGATTGTTTTTAATGATGTTGTTATTGGAATTTCCTTATCATCGACATATTTCTTCGTTGCAGCATCAAAATCAGATTCTGGTGTTCTAAGATTATTAATGCCGTTATTGTTCATGTTGAGAAATGCAAGCATTATACCGCCGTTGACTAATACGTACTTAGATTCTTGATCGTCGACATATTTCTTTGTTGCAGCGTCTGTATCTGCGGCTGGGTTTCCAAGGTCTATAATTTTATTTCGGTTCATGATAATGTCGTCCGTGAATGAATCACCAGATTTTCTGACATAATCGTTAATTGACCTACCAGAATCTCGTATTTTACCTTGGTTAGTAAAAGTAACAATATTATTAACAACCGCGGCGGAAATTCGCACAAGTACATCTGACAGTTGTACATTACTTGTTTTTAATCGTCCTTCTTTATCTTGAAAAATAACAACTTCATTTTGATCCACACTTGTGACATTTAATAAATTATCAATCTCATTTCTTAGCTGATCAAGAGTTGCATACTTAGATAAGTCACCTTGATAACCTTCAGTCAATGAATCTCCTGTTAATGTTCCAAATTTTGTATAGTAGCTCATTATTTATTGTCCTACATAAAATTGTCAACATTAGTTAGTTTAATATTACATAAAATTATATAACAACGATGGAAAAATCGTCGATATTAAACTTTGATACAGAGCGGCTGGTGAAACATAAACATAACAATGAACTTCCAGATTGTCATTATCTTATTGTTGGGCGAACTGGATCAGGAAAAACAAATTTGCTAATGAACTTGCTTCTTGGCGATAATTTTAACTACAATCGAGTTTATATTTATACAATTAATCCACAGCAAGATAAGTACGAGCTACTAAGCGAATATAATGACAAACTTCGTGATGATCTTGAGGCTGGTGAAGATTTTTTTTTATAATCAGATAGCCAGAAGATCTTATTCCAGTTAATCAACTTAACTCGGATGAACATAAGATAGTAGTTTTTGACGATATTCCGCTAAATAATACGGAGATGAATAAAATAAGATCGTATTTTTCACTGTCGCGTAATAAGAAATGTAATTCTATTTATTTAGCTCAAGGTTTTTATAATGTTGACAGATTTATTCGGCGAAATACCGGTTGTTTTATATTATTTCCGGGACTGGATAATGTTGACGTCAGAAATATCGCGAATGAGCATTGCGGTGACGTAACAAAAGATAAATGTATTGAATTATATCATAAAACTACAAAGGATAAATATAACTTTTTCTTATTTGATAAACTTACAAACGATGCAACTAAAATGTTTCTCTGTTGCATTACAAATTATCTGCAGTAAGGTGTTTTCGATTTTATAAAATTTATATATAATAATTATGGACAAACGAGCAAAATATAGAAAGCATATAGAAGATCTAAAAAAACTTGCTCAATCTCAAGCAGAATTTAAGCAAAGGGTACAGCAAGCACGACGCGGACAAGTAACTGCTGCAGAAACAACAGCTACGATTTTCAAACCAGTTACTGAAGCATTTCTTGGTAAACAACCTGAAACTAAACCACTATCAGAAGAAGAACTTAAGCAACTACAAGAAAAAGGTTTGGTTGAATTAGTTAAAGAACAACAAGAAGCGGCTGCTGCAAAAATTATTGCTAGATCTGACGAGGAAAAAGAATGTTGGCTGAGGCACTTGTAAGGAATATTGCTGATCCTGCCGCTAGACAAACTGAACTAAACCGGCTGATCAATAGTCCAATTTTATTTGAAAGAAGATTATCAGAATTAACTTCATATGAAATTAGGACTATGTTGGGAAAATTATCAGAAAAATTAGAGGATGTTGAAAAAGAACAAAAAGATATTGGTGAGAGAATGATAAAGTTTTTAAATATTGAAGAAAAAAGACGATTTTATCGAGAAAAAGCATATAATAATAAAATATCAGATGATGAATGTCTAGAATTTTTAAAAGAGAATAATATAAATAAAATTGATGATATAAAAAATTGGTCGGAAGAAAAGTATGATAAATTTATTGATGATTTAAATGCAATGATAAATAGTGGCTTTAAGTTTAATAATGATTTAGAACAAACTAATGAAGAAGATCATATGAATGAAATTTTTAATAAAATTAGAGTCGGTGTTATTGCTGGAGTATTTAAAATAACAGCAGATGATAACAAACAAACAGGGTTTGGTAGAGGTTGGAATTTTCATTGGAAATTTAAGATAAATGATGATAATCGCATAAAAAATATTTAAAAAATGAAGTATACTAGAGCTGAAACATCGACAGGGGAAATTGAAAAAGAAAAAACTGGAACTGGTGTAAAAATATTTACATCAACTGCTGAAATGATAGGCAGATTAATGCTGTTGATATCATCAAAAGAAGCTGGTAATATTAGTGTTGAAATTGATAATGAAATTACTGACATACTTGATCATCTAAGATCAGAAAATTTATTAACATCTGACGAGTACGAAACTTTACACCACGACTTAATCGCGGCGATTTAATTTTGTAAAAATATAATAAATAACAATGTCAACAACATTATTGCTAGACTCTAGTACAGCCGCAAAAGATAGCGCAAATTTTTCAGTTAATTATATTCCGCCAATACAACTTGATACTGAAAAACAGTATGAAATTGGATTAATTTCTTGTACTTGTTGGAATGCTATGGCTAACGTAAAAACTGGTGTCAATGATGAGATTGCAATTATTTCAATAAGAGACACGCAATGGAAAACATTTAAAATTCCACAAGGAGCTTATAATATCAATGATCTAAATAAGACGATAAAAGAGCTTATGCAAAAAGAGAAGATAAAATCTGATAATTTCGAGTTAGCAGCGAATTATAACACGTTACGAGCTAGAATGACAATAAAAAAAAATGTCAGTTAGTTTTATATCACCGAGAAGTATCGCACCACTGATAGGATTTGAGCATAAAGCGTATTATTTAGATCCTAATGAACCTATTACGTATGACGGTGAACTGCCGGTAAATATAACTGACGTAAATACAATATTAGTAAATTGCTCTATTGCTTCTGGATCTTACTCAGCCCAGGGCAGTAAAGGACAAACGATTTATAGTTTCTCGCCGGATGTTCCACCAGGTTCTCTCATGCAAATTACTCCGCGTCATATTATATATTATCCGTTAAATGTTGAAAATCAAATATCATCAATAAATATGCAGTTGACAGATCAATCTGGAAAACAACTGGATCTTAACAACGAGGTTGTTACTTATTATTTACACTTACGCGCGCAATAGCTTCGCTATCGACTTCGTGATTGACAATAAAAATTATACAACCTCAGATATAATGAAACAGAGAAAAAAAATTTATCGAAGAAAAATAGTAGGAGGATTTTTTGGAAATATATTTACTAAAGTTATTGAAAATGTTCCGGGAATCGCGCGTAAAGTTGCACCAATTGCACTTGACGCAGGTAAAGCTTTTGCAACTGGAGCCGCATCTGCCGCTGGGACTGCGGTGGGACAAAAAATAGCTGATAAAATAAAAGGCGCACCGTCTACATCTGAGATAAAACAAGTTATATCAGAAATCGCTCCAACAAAAGAAACTCAACGCGCTATGATAACAACGACGAAAAAATATTTATCGCCAAAGGGCGAGCAGATTATACAAAAATTAATATCTAAAGTAACAGCGCCGCAATAAAAATTATATAATCTAATAAATAAAAAATGTCTGTTAAAAATTATCTTGATTTAACAGAACCTTACAGCATCGATGACACTGTAACAGAATTTGAGTACGTTGAGTATCTCGACGAAAATTCTAATGAACCAAATAAAACTGGTATTAGAACATTTAATACTCGAGACGAAGATGTATTTCTACTGCCACAAAAGGCAATGTTAGAAGTTCGCGGTCAGATTATGACAGTAGCCAATCCGCCTGTTGCAATTGCAGCTGGAACAGAAGTAGCTCTTATAAATAACGGCTGGTGTTTATTCAAAAGTGCTAGATATCAACTAGCTAATCAAACTGTAGAAGATATTTCAAGTCACTTACAAGTTGCAAGTACAATCTTAAATATTATTTCGTTTTCCGATGATTACTCGAGATCAACTGCAATGAACATGATGTGGTTTAAAGATACTGGACGTGGTTTAACCGAATCGACCGAACTTTTCTCGAAAGGTGTTTTATTACACGGAGCTGACGCTGCTGCAGATTTTGTAATTGTAAGAACTTTTCTTATTGTTAATGTGGCCGCACTAGGTATAGCCGCACCAGCTGCAGACGCTAATGTAGACGTTACAAGACTTTCTCTTACTGCTGCTTGTAATAATTTGGGTATAACACCACCAGCTGCAGCTGCGACCGCTGTCGTAATGTTAGATTTAATCTACAACACAATTGGCGTAAGAAATATACGTTACAATGAAGGTTTTGATAGAAGAAAAGAACTTACAGCAGGATCACGTCAAATTGCAATGATGCTTCCGTTAAGTACAGTATTTGGTTTTTGTCGCGATTACGATAAAGTATTTCGTGGAGTTAAACATACACTTATTTTAGATCGGGCAGAACAAAACGACTGTCTGTTTAGGTCAGGCGGAGCTGATGTACAATTTATCATAAACAAACTTGCTTTGTGGATGCCAGGAATAACGCCGTCAGTCACAAAAGCGTTAGAACTAAATAGTATACTCGATAAACATACAAACAAAATTTATTTTAAGCAGCATAAAATATATCAAACAGCAGTTCCTAATACTACCAACTACACGTGGCGAGTTACAACAACACCAAATGAACAATTGCCGAGACAATTGTTTGTCGTATTTCAACAGCAAGCACGACGTGGTAACCAACAACAAAATAATGCGATATTTGATAACGCCGATGTTAGACGAATATATGCTAGGCTAAATTCGAAGCAATATCCGGATCGGGCGATAGAATGTAATTTTGCAGATGACGCTAATAAAAATATTACTAGACCTTACATGTATCTGCTCGACGCAATGCAAAAATATCAAGATGCTGAAGATGGATCTCAAATATCAGTAGAGGAATTTCGTACACTTTATCCGATATTTCATTTTGATGTTAGTAAACATAGCGAGCGAGCTGTAGATAGCACAGCTGATATTGAAATTACATGGACACTCGGAGCAGTTCCAGCAGCGCAGTTGTACGTGTACGCGTTAGTGATCAGCGACAGATTTGTTATTATAGATTCCGTTGGAGGTAAAATGACAGTCCAAGTTTAATCTGCAATCGTTATATAAGATGACAAAATATATTATAAAAGAAATATATTTGACCGATGGTCAAGTTAAAAAATTAACAGCTGCTGTTGCAAAGCAGAGACAGGTATCATTAAAAATCAACCCTGACATTTCCAAGGTATTTTAACAAAATTAATGCTGACAAAAAATCAAGTAAACAGGTACGATCGTAAAAAACCTTTTGTTTTAAATTTAAGTGCCGCACAAATAACAGCGATGTCAAAACAAGGTGGTTTCCTCGGTCCAGCATTATCAGTACTAGCTAGCTCAATAATACCAAAAATTTTACCGGTGTTAGGTACATTAGGACTAGCAGCAGCGTCTGGCGCAATATCTGGCGCAACGAAAAAAGCAGTTGAGGGCAGTGGAACTGTTGGCGGTGGTATAAAAAAAAAAATAGTCTAAAGTTTAATTTTATGTGACCGATAAATATAATGCCACAACGAAAAACAAAATCGTCGAAAAAAACGAAAACAACAAAATCGTCAAAAAAAAAAAAGAAAACAACGAAACGCAATCAAACAAAACAAGGAGGAATTATCCCTTTCGCTCCACTTTTAGCGGGACTAGCGGGAAGTCTGCTGCCAAATCTGTTAGGAATAGGAGGACGAGGACTAACATTGCCGGGAACACGGCCACCCCGCTAAGTAATTTTGATTTACTTGATAAGTTAAAATCAGTTCCCAGATTTCACGGAGTTTGTTCTAAAGATGAACTTAGCACTGTACCAGTTGTAGGTTCATGTGTGATAAATATACAAGATTTCAATGACGGGTCCGGCACGCATTGGGTAGCAGTTTATAATAACAATTATTTTGACTCGTTTGGACTTCCTCCAAGCGACGCAATAAAAAAATATATAAACAAAAAATATTAAAAAAATATGCTTGTGGATATTATTGTATAATGTTTGTCCGACAGATGTCAAAAGATCCTAATTTTTTAAAGTTTATTTTACAGTTTGATAAGCAGCCTTCTCACGCTAATGATGAGATTGCAATTAATTTTTGTAAAGCTATCTAAAGCTTACTAATAATTTTATCTAAATTTATAAATATATAATGTCAACATATTGTCTCAAATGTAAAACTAAAACAGAAAATAAGGATGAGACGACGGAAAAAACAAAAAATAACAGATTAATGCTAAAAAGTATTTGTGCTGTTTGTGGTAGAAATAAAAATTTGTTTTTAAAGAAAACGTCTGGAGCTGGTTGCCCTCCTGACAAGATTATTTTAGTAGACGACTAAAAATATAGAATGAGATGCAACTGCGATTCTGACAGAGATTTATGTCTTGAGCAAAATAAAATTGTCACATACTGTCAACGTTGTAACAACAGAGAAATAATTGGAACAGGTATAGATATACATAAAGTAATTGGCAAATAACCAAAACCAAAAGGAGGCTGGACATTGCCAGGCCATAATATTTATTAATATATTACTGGACCTTATAATCCTCTCGATAAACAACTAGATGAAAATGATAATCCGCTGCCAGGACAAGAACCTTACAATCAAGTTGATGCAATAGCAATGCGCCATGACATTTGTTATCGTGATATCGAACGTCCTGATAACGCTCGCGCAGAAAACTCAAAATCAGACTGCGATAAAGTAATGTTAGACGAACTTCGTGATATGGAGCCGATAAATATGCAAGAACGTTTTGATAGAAGGCTGGTACAGGGTTTTATTGGAGCAAAATATAAATTAGGACTCGGAAAGGAATTTTACGATGATCTTGCAGCCGAACTACATAAACTTAAAAAAAATAGTTTACGCGACGTAAAGTTGTCGCAAATGCCGTTGATGATATCTAGGCGATAGATTTAGTAGATGTGTCAAATCTAGCAGAATTTAATGATAATAAGAAATACTTGTTTAATGTCATAGATGTTTTTAGTAAATATGCTTTTAGTGTTCCAGTTTTAGACAAGACAGGAACGTCAATGACTGATGCGTTAAAACAGATTATCGTTAATACAGAAAGAAAACCAAATAAAATCTGGACCGATCATGAAGCAGAATTTTTCAATAAAAAGTTTGAGCAGTTTTTGGAACAAAATAATATCAAAAAGTATGTTAGAGGAAATGAGGGAAAAAGTGTCGTAGTAGAGCGATTTAATCGCACTCTAAACGAAAAAATACATAAATATTTGACAGCTAAAAATGCAAACAGATATGTCGATGAGCTTCCGCAGATAGTTGCCGAATATAATAACACGAAACATCGAACCACTAAACTATCGCCAAACGACGCAATCAAAAATCCTATTCTTGCAAATGAAAACATGTACCGCAGACATAAATTTAAAGTCGGTGATAAAGTTAGAGTTTCTCTGACGAAAAAAGTATTTGAAAAAGGATTTACTCCAAACTGGAGCGAAGAAGTATTTGTTGTTGATAAAGTACTTTTAACAATACCTGTAACATACGCGTTAAAAGATTTATTAGGTGAGCCGATCATAGGTAGTTTTTACGAGCAGGAACTACAGAAAACTGAACAAGATGTTTTCGTTATTGAAAAAGTTATTCGAAAACGCGGTGACAAAAGTTTAGTTAAGTGGAGAGGATATAGCGATAAATTTAACAGTTGGATTCCAACTAAGTCGATCCAATAACGTTATTATAAATTTGTTCGTATTTCACAAGCACAGATTTACATTTGATAGTTTTACATAACGAAATTAAATGTAATTTTCTTTCATTATCAACTGGCATTAAATTGAATATCTTAGCAAAAATAAAATCATATTTTATACTCCTTCGCTGGTCAGTTATTTTTAGATTCAAAAACGGCCTGATAAGCTGCCAAAATATCTGTTGTTCGGTAACAGTAAAATCAAATTTTATTATTTTTTTTAGCAATATGATACTTAACATTATATCGTCCAGTTGTTGGTCTGCTGTAATTTGATCTGTCAACGACGGTGACTATTTCATCGTCATCATCATTATTATTGTATAAAATATCATCTTCGCTATAACTAGCAGATTTGTCTATTATATCGCTAGTGATTTTAACATTGTCTGCGACTTTATCGCTAGTGATTTTAACATTGTCTGCGATTGTATCTTCCGCATATATTTCGGCAAGTCTTTTCATCAAGTTCATATTATAATATACTTTTATCTAATTTATTGTTATAAGATATGACTAACGAGGTAAAATATCATCAAAAGGTTAATATATTAAATTACAAGGAACTAGCTGAGGCAGTTCGAAAATGTCTGTCGGGTTATAGTTCGTATTATATTGATGTTATTGTGATGCCTGGCGAAAATAATAGGATATTACTAACAGCAGCTGAAAAAAATAAACTTAATGATAGTGCAATAATGACGCTGAAATTTGATAAAGATGATATTATAGCGTTTGCACATAGCTGTCTTACTAAGACAGAATTACAAAATATCATTAATCATCATATCTGAAACTAAATCTATCAAACGTTGACATTGAAGTTGCTGTTTTAGTTCTACCGTCGGCGACGTCTATTACTCTCTGTGAATGAATTTCAAGATGCTTTGCTGCAGCTGATATTGATTTAAATTTCATTTCTTCTTCAGTTTCTAAATTTACTGAAATAACTGATCTTTTAGGATTTTTAAAATTATTACCGTCAGAATTAGATCCACGTCGGGTGTTTTCTTCTGGTGTAACTGGATCTAAATTTTCTAAACGATTATCAGTTTTAATTTTGTTAATATGGTCGATAACTAAATTATCTGGAATGACCCCGTTAAATGTTTCGTAAACAAAACGATGAGATTGATAATTAACTCGATCGCCTAGTGTTCCTCTGACAGTTACCATGAGATACCCCATATTACTCAAATTACCTAATACTTTTTTTGTTTTTACATGTCGTATAATTCCTTTATCATTTGCTTCGTATAAATCAAATTTTGGGTGGCGTTGAAACTCATCTTGTAAAGATAAGTTTTCAATATTATCATCACTAATCGATCTATTTACTCTGCATACTCTTTCTCCTTCTGGAATATCATCGCAGAACAAAGTATAAATAAAATCTTTTCTAAACATTTCCGTTCTCTCAGCATTATCACCTTTCACTGAAATTATCATTCCAGCTAATGTTGGTTTTCCTATAGATTTTCTAGATTTTATGTTAATAACCGAACTTATTGCATTTCCAGCATATAGGTTATATTTCGGATGAACATGATATTCTTCTTGCTCCTCCGCTGTCAATCCGATATATCTCAGATTTTGTGTCATTATATTATAAGGATTTTTATATCTCTAATTGTTTTTTTACGTAATTTGTAATTAAATATAAAAATACTATATATAACAATGTTAAAATTGCAAGATATTGCTAAAAAGAGTCTTATGAGAGAACCTGAAAAAATAGCGACTGCTTTACAGGATTCGACAACAGTTATCGGTTTGATAAACAAATCGTACTAGTAAATTTTACTGCAACAAATCTTTACCACCTGCTAGAGCCAACTGTAAAACGTGAACTTTGAAAAACATAATAGCATAAGACTATTAGTGCAATATCATATTATATTTTCAAAGCTCCTTGTGACAGAGGGATCGACTGACAAGGAAATTGCAGACCCTTACGTTAATACAAAATCAAGACGTGTTTTGATTGGGACTGATCTTTTATCATTAGCTAATGAAATACACCAAGAAATTTGGAAAAAGATAGAAGAATTTACCGAATTGGGTTCGGGTTGGAAGTTTGAAATGATCAAGGAAATTTTATTTCACACAATAAAATATAACATATTACGCGGTAGTTCGTATATTGATTTGCCACCAAAAATAAAAAATAAAAAATGCTGTATAAACGTAAAGAACGTCGATAACAGATGTTTCCAATGGGCTATTCTTTCTGCACTATTTCCAGCAGAAAAAGACGCTGGTCGTGTTGACAAGTATATTAGTCATGTGTCAAAATTAAATTTTAATGGCATCGACTTTCCAGTTTCAGAAATCAAATACCAAAGTTTGAAAAGCAAAATAATGTTTCAATAAATGTTTTCGGACTAGATGAAAAAGAAAATGTCTATCCTAGATATATTTCAGAAAAAGCTTCACAATCGACAATAAACTTGCTGATTTATAAAAATCATTACGTTTGGATTAAAAACTTTAGTGGACTAGTTGGCAGACAGTATAGTAAACAAAACAACAAAAAGTTCTGTTATCGCTGTTTACACGGTTGTGCAGACAATGAAACATTACAAAAGCATTTGCAGTACTGTAGTGACGTACAAAGAATAACCATGCCGTCCAAAGAAAATAGTGTGTTACAGTTTGTCCATCACAATCACAAACTAAAAATTCCTTTCGTCATATACGCCGATTTCGAATGCTTACTTCAGCCTGTACTTGGCGTAGAAAATAATCTTAACCAATCGAGCACAAGGAAAACTCAAAATCATGTTCCTTGCGGAGTAGCTTATAAAATAGTTTGCTGTACTGATTCGAGATTATCTAAACCAATCAAATTATATCGTGGTAATAATCCGGTTGTCTGGCTTCTCAAGCAGTTAATTAACGAAGTTGATAAGATATTTAATCGTTTGAAAAGAGTAACTCCAATGATAAAACTGACATCTCAGGAAGAACCTGATCACGAGCAAGCAGAATGTTGTTATATTTGTGATAAAGCTTTTGATGATAACAAGAAAGTACGTGACCATTGCCATCTAACAGGACAGTATCGTGGAGCGGCTCTTGATCAGTGCAATTTAAAATTTCATGCTCCAGATTTTATTCCAGTTGTTCTTCACAACTTTCGAGGATATGATAGCCACATTATCGTAGAAGCTTTTGGTGATCCTGACGTAAAATCTCGTTTAAAACTCGATAACGTAATCAAATGCATTCCAAATAATTTTGAAAAGTATATGTCAGTTACGCTAGGTAAGTTGCGTTTTATTGACAGCTTACAGTTTATGGCAGCATCATTGGATGAGCTAGTAAAAGGTTGTAGTAAGTTTGATAACTTACAAGATTGTTTTGGAGATAAATTTAATCTACTGACCAAAAAGGAGTATTTCCGTACGAATATCTCGACGATTGGAGTAAATTTAATGAAACCTCGCTACCTGACAAGGACAAATTTTATTCGCAACTTAAAAATGAAAATATAAACGATGATGAGTACAAATATGCACAAGATATCTGGAAAGAATTTGATTGTAAGACATTTGGCGATTATCATGATTTGTATCTAAAAACTGACGTGTTATTGCTGGCGGACGTATTTGAAAGTTTTCGAGAAGTGAGTTATAACAATTATGGACTAGATCCTTGTTGGTATTATTCTGCTCCCGGGCTGTCGTGGGACGCATTGTTAAAGTTTAGTAAAGTAAGGTTTGAATTACTGACTGACGTTGATATGTTCAATTTTATCGAAAAAGGTATCCGAGGCGGTATTAGCGTGATAACAAAGAAATATGCTGAAGCAAACAACAAATACCTAAAAGAGTATAATCCTAAGCTTCCTTCGAAGTATATAATTTATCTAGATTGTCATAATTTGTACGGTTATTCTATGGCAGATTGGTGGATTTCGTTGGATCACGGCTGAGCAATTTCTATCGGAGACAGAAAAAAAGATACCCGACGATGTTTCGTATTTTGTTGAAGTTGATCTCGATTATCCAACTTGGCTACACAATTTACACAACGATTATCCTTTCTGTGCTGAATCAATGATAATAGATTAAAGTACGTTATCTCAGGAACAACAAACGTTAGCATCACCAAGACAAAATTCTCTGGTAAAAAAACTAGTAGCAAATATACTCAATAAGAAAAATTATGTTTTGCATTACAAAGTTTTAAAACAAGCAGTAGATGCTGGTCTTGTTTTGAGAAAAGTTCATCGTGTACTAAAATTTAATCAGTCACCTTGGATGAAAGGTTATATTAACTCAAACACTTCGAGAAGAGCTGCAGCAAAAACCGATTTTGAAAAAAACTTCTTTAAGCTCATGAACAATTCCGTTTTTGGTAAGACGATGGAAAATATTAGAAAACGAGTAAATATCGAGCTAGTTAATGATATCAATCGCAGAAACAAACTTGTGTCAGACGATGATTTTGTTAGCATGAAAATTTTTAATGAAAATCTTGTCGCGATACAAAGAAGAAAAACAAATCTGAAACTAAACAAGCCAATTTACGTTGGAGCTTCCGTGTTAGATTTATCGAAGTGGCTCATGTACGATTTTCATTATAATTTTGTTAAAAATCAATGGCCGTCCAGTAGACTATTGTTTACTGATACCGACTCGCTTGTGTATGAAATCGAATGTGAGGACGTCTATCAGGATATATATGATAATCGACATCTGTTTGATCTTTCCGATTACCCTCGTGACAGTAAATTTCATGACGACACGAATAAAAAGGTTATTGGTAAGTTCAAAGATGAAATGAACTCGAGCACCATCAAATATTTTATTGGATTACGCAGTAAAATGTACGCGGTATTGTTAGACAATAATAAAATAACGAAAAAAAGCAAAAGGTCTGCCTCGCGATTTTGTTAAAAAGTTCATGAAATTTGATGATTACAAGTACGCGCTTGACGGCGGCGTTAGTTTTATAAGAGCAATGGCTATTCGAACAAATCATCATAAACTGGAAACATATGTCATTATCAAACGTGGATTGAGCAATTTTGATGATAAACGTTATTGTGAAAACGGAGTAGATACATTTGCACTTGGTTATTGTTTTGATGATAGATCTATACTTGATATTATATTCGATGACTAAGGTATGAAATTTTATGTGAACAATAAAAATAATGTTTGAAAATTTGACAGTGATAAATAGCTACAATAGCAAGATCAAATATCTAATGATAGACGGCAAACAGTTGACAGTTAAAATTAATAATGAAACATCAGGTATATGTTTTACCGCAGTTCGAGACAAGCTAAAACTTTCGCTTATCAGATCTGATAACAGCGAGTATTTCAATTACCTTGAACAATTGAGTCAGAAGTTATCAGCGGAATTTAAAAACTTTCATGGTCCGATAAGTCAACAAAAATATACTAAACTCACTATCGATCTCGATCAGTCAAAAGTATATTTTATCGACAAAAAATATCCTCTTAACAAATCACAAATAAAGGATTTGTTCGAATCTCGTCGTTGTGTGAGCGGTAAAGTAAAATTCTATCTCTATTTTCGTGATGATGAGGTATTTCTAATATCAGCGGTTGAAACATTGATAATTGGTAATGAAATATAAATAATGTTTGAAAATTTCAGGGTAAAACTCTAGGATTATATCTGCGCTAGGATTTTGGGAAAATCATTTGGGGTGGGAATTTTAGGGTCTCCGAGATGGTAATTTATATTTGTTTGGAGGGTGGGGAGAGGTCCCTGCGCCTGAAATCTCTTTTTGGTTTTGTGAAAAATCGTTTGAGGTGGAAATTTTAGGGTCTCCGAGATGGTAATTTATATTTGTTTGGAGGGTAGGGAGGGGGTGAATAAAGTAGAAGAAAAAGCTTCAACACATTTGTCAATGCCCCTGTTACCATCAGAAAGTATATTTTAAAGGTCATTTAAAAAAGGTGAGAAAAGCATTGTTGACAATATGCAGCGGTGTCTAAAACTTGAAAGATATGACTTAGTCTACTCGAGGTTCTTACACACGCTCTGACGTCTGTATATATTGCTTGCAACATTTTCAGCATCTTTGTGCTCAAGTTACATACATTCGGCTTATATCATAGAGCTCTCCTATAAATTCTATCGAAGGCTTTCTTAAAGTCTAAAAATGTACAATAAAATCTGCCCTTTATCTTCCTCAAATATTTCCAAATAAGTGTGTTCAGAACATATATGTTATCTACATTACTGTGACCTCTTCCAAATCTCGCTTGTTTTTCACCTAGAATATGGTTTTCCAAGTCAACCAAGTCAAGTCAACCAACTTGGTTGAACGCCTCGAAACAACCTCCACAGCATACGGTATGGAGATTAGCGCCGAAAAAATCAAACTAATGACAAATAACACCAGTGGCATCAGTGCAGAAATAAATGTCAGTGGACAGAAGCTGGAAAGAGTCACAAGGTTGAAGTACTTGGGATCAATTATCACAGACGAGGGCTCCAAACCAGAACTACTTTGCAGGATTGCCCAGACAAAAGCAACAATGACAAGGTTGAGACCAATATGGAAAGATACCAACATTGCTTTTGGCTCAAAATTTAGCTGAGAAATCTGAAGGTTGATAAAAGGTCAATAAGGTGACATATCCTCCTTTCATATACATTGATTGCCTAAAAAGTCGCTAACGTTACTCATTTAGAGCCTCGAACGCAGGGAAATATTCCTAATGTCAAAGTGTTGCGAATAATTCCACAATGCAGCTACATAACTTGATCGACGTGCATCAGTGAAATAATAAATATACTCAGTCGTGTGCTTGACAGTGATTGCCGTCAAATAGGGTTTTGACAGTGCAAATCAACCTTAGCTGCCATCAAAACTAGTTTTGACAACATCGTAGAGATATCTTTTGTGTCTAAGTTTGTTGTATTCTTCTCCTAGCATGCGTCAATTGCGTCCTAACTATATGGCAACGTCTGCATACAAATCAGTGTGTTCTGAATCTTCTTTTGAAGTTTGGTAAATCGTATTGAGAGAGTTCTTGGCAAATCTGTACCAATCATTAAGACTAGTGACAGATGCTATCATTTTCATGATGTTTTCTAGCTACCATTCTGGCGGAAATTCTACCCGCGCAGCATTGGCTTTTCAACATGCAGCAACGATTCCACTTGAATACAAATTGTACATGATTATGCAATATTGTTTGATTGAAATGCAGATTCAAACTGTCTTATTTATAATATGGCGTTCTGAATTGTTTTGTCATAGCCTGGCAAGTGATCTTAAATATTGTCTACGGCAAGAGATCGATCAGTATTTATCTGGTGATTTACTGGCGATAGAATCGATGGTGTCAAAAATATTGTGTGGATCGACCCGCGATGTAAATGAGAATATAGTCATATTCTCTGTGCAGATTTTTCTATAGAAATGCAATTAATTCAGCATCAGTATATTCTCCCAGGTCAACGAAATTGTCGTCATCACCAAAATTTCACAAGATGCCAATGGCAGTGGGATTTGTCACGTATCTACAGTAATCTCATGTAAAATTATATGTCCTATTCCGGGCCAAATCCTAGTTGTTATTCCAAGAAACTGTGTCAATAAGCAAACTGTATGAGGCGACCACCGAGACCTCTAGCCCCAATACTATTTGCGGAAGATGATATTCTTGCAACTTGTCTTTGTTTGGGACATTTGAAAAGTCCAAAGGAAGAATTGTATTATGTCAACAAACTAGCCATCTGGATTAAATCTGGACTATATCTGAAACAGTCAATGACTTAAATGTTTTTTTTTTTTTTTTTTTTTTCTGGTGGTCTCTGTGCATTTTCTCATGATTGGCTCAAATAGGGTTTCCCACAAACATGGCTGGGTTACCAAAGCTGATTTTTTTTTTACGAGGTTTGCTTTAACTGTTGCAAACGGACTCTAGTGACTTTTGTTTTATCTGATGTCGTGTCACAAATGACCCTAAGATGTCTTTAAGATTCGTTGTTTAACAAGCAGATTACATTCAATTAGAGGTTTCGTGAAAAAACAGAATGCAGAGCCAAAAATGCAAGATATTGTGTGTAAACACATAAAATAGATGACAAAAATGGCCCTGAGGTTTTGTGTGAAGAAAGAATATAGATATAATTTTGTATAAACATCGGAGACAAAAAATGGTTGCCCTTTAAATAGTAGTAGATAAAAGTGACTGCTCTGAGCCCCAGGCATATGATTCCACACTAACCTACCGAGCTTTTTATCTTTATCAAATATTCGCAGACCATTATCTGGGGCTCTGAGGCAGGACCTGTGGTCACAACCATCCCAAAAATCTAGGGTCCATGTCCTCCACTGACAGAGGCTTAATTTAAGGTTTGAGAAATTAAAAATCGAAAAAGCGAGTGAGTGGACTGGGTAGTCGTATGCCTTGCGCTTTACTCTCACCTTTGCCTAATACTTACCTATTTCGTCCAATAATGTTAAATTTCGGTTGTACCCATACCGTCCAATAATGTTAAATTCCCCTTATACCCTTACAATCCCGTACGGTTTTATCCTCCTTGTGGGTCCCCGGTGGTCTAAAATGCATGAATTTACCGATTACTGCCATCTTACCTCTGTCCGCGTGGGTTCGAGTCTCGGGCTCTGCCAATGTGAGTATGTGAGAAAGCTTCCAGTAGCTTTCCGTGGGTCGGTGGTTCTTTCGTGGAGTTCCCGAGTCCTTTCTGAACCAGTTATACTGGCCGCCATTTATAGCCAATCTTGCGCAGAGTAATGTCATTAAACCCATCAAAAACTTTATTCTCCCTTGTACTCATTCCGTCCAATAATGTTAAATTCCTCTTGTACCAATACCGTCTGATAATGTTAAATCCCCCTTGCATACATACCGTCCCGTAATGTTAAATTCCCCTTGTATCCATAACGTCTCATTTGTACCTATAGTGACCCACATTACTAGCAGTTCCCGAAGCATCCCTCTACTCCACAATATCGTGAGTTCGAACCACAGTCTAGTCATAATAAAGACTTATAAAAATGATTCCTGCAGCTGCCTCGCTTGGCGCTCAGCATTAAGTGGTTAGTTTTAGGACTGGTCTAGAAGAATGTGACTGGGTGGGACATGATGCTACACGTCTACGGCATGATGCTCCAGTGCTAGACATCACTATGAACTGCCAGACTACAGGCATTGTAGCAATAATCAGCAGGGAGGGCAAACAGACCACTTTTAAAGAAGTCCTTTTTTGAAAATAAAGCTTCCTACGAAAACGACAATACAAGGTCAATAACGCTAAAGCGAGATCTCTAACCGACCGAGATCTCTCTCTAATTGGGTTAGCTCATTTTTGTTATTTTATCTTTGACGCTTGTGTTTTCAAATTTTTATGCCTCCTCGTTTACCGACCCGGGACACTCACTTTTGGTTGTCGCCCTCCCTGGTGCTGTAGTAGCGTGGTATAATTAAATCATTATTATATCAATAATAACACTAACCATGGAATCTCACACAGCTAAACTAGCTCGACAGCGGCTAGAGGCAATTAAGAAATATCTCCCCGTCAGCGATTCTGTCAAGCAACAACTACAAGCGCGTCAGGAGTCTCAGGAAATATCTTCCCGTCCGTGATTCTGTCAAGCAACAACTACAAGCGCGTCAGAAGTCTCAGGTGGAATTTACAGAGGGTACAGAACAGTTATTTAAACCAACTGTCGAACCAACAAAGAAAATTGTTACAGCAACTGAGGCAGCACAAAAAGCTCTTGAAACATTGCCTGTTGATATTCCTGGCCGTCTTCAAGCAACTCGATCAACATCCAGGCAACCTCCTCAACCACAACCTGAAGATCAGCCTCTGGCAAAAGTTAGAATTAACACTGTAGATAAATTTACGCTTGAAGGTATTGCCGCCGTCAAGGCCCGAAACCAATTAATTAATATTGCCGCATTTGGATATTTTAAGGCCCTTTTTGGTCCTTAAGGGTGCTACATATATTTGTACATAGGAACAAAGAGTGATGTGTTAGAAAAGGTCAAAAGTTTGGGGTTGGGGCGATGGAAGAGGGGTTATATCATCAACATAAAATCGAGAACAATTTGACAATGTTTAATGAATTGTAAAAATAAATAAATAAATAAATCAATCAATAAGAGCTATAGTTATTGTGTACAACCAGATTATGTAATTCTAATATAACAAACTGGAAGGGGGGGGGGGAGGCTGCCAAGTGTGGTGAGAGACAACTGTTACAATCTATTTTTGTTGGAATGAATCTATTATTCTTGTTTATTTGATATTGTAATGTGCTATTTTTAAAGATCCAAAATGTACATACTCTACACTTTGCTTTTCTCTGTCACTTTGAATTTTGGCGCCGACTGTACTCGTCAGTTGTCTGAGCTTCCCCAGGCACCACGTGAGACAATCCAGCCAATCGCTGAATGCACGGCAACCCATATAACCAATCAGCGTCTTGTATGGTGTGCCATGTATTGCATTGTAAACAATACAGTTTTGCATGGTATACAATGTCAACATTACAAATACATAAATTACATAATAAAAAGTATTTGAATACTGTAGGGCTTGTCTATGAAACGAATAAGAACATTTTATGAGCTCAAGTTTATGTCAAATTAAACTTTATGATGATAACTTAAGTCTTGAATAGTTGAATCGATTCATGTAGACGCGGGTTCTGCACTTGATGCAGACGACCGCTATTGTCACATCAAAATATGAATTGCATACATTGATACAACGGTATTGCAACGATGTTATCACTAAAACATGCAAATTACTTTCTTATCAGTACCCTACTATCATTAGAGAGAATAATTGCAAATGCGAAAGTATAGAATCTCTAAATACGAAACTCTCATGCTAATCCAAAATGGCGGACATTGTGATACAAGGATATACATGGACTTTTCTCGTCATGATTTTGTAGGTATTTTACATATATTACAAATGGTAATAGCATAAGAGCATAATATGTGTAGCAGATAAGCTAAACAGTACACTCTGAAAACTTTATGACAGACTTTCAAAGACGTTTTACCGAAAGAACCTCTACCTCGAAAATAGGTTACACATGTTAAAATCGGTTGCCAGGATTGGCTGCTAGTTTGACAGTCATAGACATTAGAGATAAATATAATTGCTATGCTTTGTAAGTGAACATTATAATTCATATTCATATCCATATGTGCCATATTTATAAAAACAAACTTTATAGAAGCAAAGACTGAAAATAGTATCCTAGTCATTGTGACTCTAGCCATGGTCATTACAATATCATGGTAGAGATAGGTATGTAAAACCCGAATATATGAAAACTATGAGATCTGCTGATTGGGTTAAGGCTGTGTATCGCATCGCCACTGCTACTCCACAGATCAGATCTGAGGAAGATATTAATAATCTTAATATTTTTAACCAGGCAGTAACTGAGTATATTGAACAAGTAAAACAAGAAAAGACAAAAGGAAGAAGAAATGAAGTCGCAACTTGAAAAAGCTAAACGAAAAAGGAAATTACTCTCAAAAACAAGTAAGAAAGAAGCAGACAATACAATAAGTAAGGAAAAAGAAAAATGGTGTGATGCAGATCCTGGCCCCGGTGCCACTGGAAGTGGCATTGGTACAGGTACCAGGCGGGGTGGTCTTATTACTCTATGTCTCAATAACGTCCCTGCCGATGTTGATAGACTAGAAATTCTGACTGGCGGAAAATGAGCTGGCAATAATTCCCCAGAAATCATTAATGAAGCAGCCGCTATTTGTCAGAGATTATTAACAGGCGGTATCATGGACATTAATGTTTATCGGTCCCTCATTGATGAAATCGTTGATGATTACCGCAGTGATTGAGCTATGCAATTAGATAAGTGACAAGAAAATAAGATGATCATACATAATTCTCAACGTGGACCAACTATGGTCAGGGTGATAAATTCATGATTACCAACATACAAAGCGATCTACGGAGATGGACTCGGTGATGTTGTTCAGGGTCTATTCAGAATGATAGCCCCAAAAGCAATACCGATTGCAAAGCAACTGGAAATGAAAGCTATTGACGTTGTTCGTGATAAAGGTATTGGTGCTGTTGGTGATGTTGCTAGCAATCAGAGATAGACTAGCACGATTAATACGCAGATCGCCATCGGTCCGACTTCAGCCAGTAAAATTGCCCAGCACTGAAGTTATGTCAGCAGGTGTCAGTAAAATAACAAATCAAGCTGCAAATCAAAACCTAGCAGAGATGGCTGGTGTACCCCTGTCAGAAAAAGAAAAATCTTTAACTGCTTGTCTGATAGCAAATTTAATAATGTTTAAACGTGTATCTGATCCAGCTTTTGACATGGATGCGCCAGTTCTCAAGGATGAATCGGTGCACGATTATCAATATTATTCTTATGACGCACTTGTACCTAACGCACGAGGAAGACTCGAGCTGCAAGTTCAGGATAGAAGTAGATATTTCCTGCCCGCTGAGGCATTCATTGAGATCGAAGGTAGACTTTTGAAAGGAGATGATACATCGTACGGAATTGGTGATCGTGTTGGTTTTGTTAATAATGGCGTCATGGCGTTATTTAACAGTGCCACGTATATAATCGACGGAAGAAATATTGAATCATGCCTGGAAAACGTCGACGTTGCCACGACGACACTTGGCCTTGCAAGATACAGCGATGATTACTCGAGATCAGCTGGTCCATTAATGATGTTTGCAAAGGATACCACTGATCGGTCCGAAAGCAGCAACGTAAGACTGAATGCAGCTGGAACTGAAGTTTCATCAATGAATGAAAATTTCAACTTGGGATTCGCATCACGTTGATCAATGTTAAACGGCAATGAAGAATTTTCATGTGTGATTCCACTATCACATATATTTGGATTCTGCAGACATGTTAGGAAAGTTATATTTGGCGCTAAACACCCCGTGGTACTTGTTAAAGAAGCCACCGATAAAGATGCAATATGGCGTGCTGCTGCCCTTGATGCAGGTAAAGTAATACTAACAAAACTTTCGCTGTGGATGCCAACAATGACTCCATCGCTGAATGAAGAACAACGGTTGTTCTCTTTCATTGCCTCAGGTGGTAAATCAACGTTGTCATGGTTGACGATGACCACAGACAGTATTCAAAGTGATGTTGCTGGGTTATTCATATGGCAGATAGCATCACAGCAGGGGGTGTCAGCACCACGACACGTATTCATCGCGTTTCAGGAAAATGCCAGAGTAGATTCGCAGGAACGAAATCCAATGGTGTTTGATACGCTTTGGGTTCGTGAAGTTTCTTTGAGGATGAATGGACATCAAGAACCTTTTGAAGAAGTGTTGCTGAATTTTGATAATAATCATGTTACACGTGCTTATCATCGGTTGCTGACATTCATGGAGCGTGATCAGAATGTGGATTCTGGTTTGCAGATATCTAAACGGGATTTCACAACATTATATCCGATCTATTATTTCTCACTGGAACACTTGGATTTATTCAGACAATCAGTTGTTGACATACACTTCCTAGCTCGTGTAGCACGACTGCCCGCTGGTCGTTATAGAGCAATCGCTGTTATACTCTCAGACAAAACAATGTTGCTTGAAGGTGTTGGTGGACGAATGAGAGTCATCGATGTCGCAGTAGAAAACATGTAACTAAATCGTCCATGATATTATAATGTCCTATCATCATGTTAATATCACTTTGTCTCCTGATCAGATTAAAAAGCTACAATCAGTATCAAAAAAGAATTCTGGATCGCAGGTGGTCCAAATAAACTATCACTGACAGAACGTCAACTCAAGCACTTCAATGACGCCAAACGATCAGAGACCGGCGTTAGATTTGATCTTTCTGAGGGTGTCATTAAAGACATTGCCAAGACGGGTGGTATATTTCCACTTCTTGCAGCTGTACCAGCGTTGATAGTCGCTACATTCCCAGCTGTTGCAGAAGCAGCTGCACTTGGTGCTATTGGCATTAAAGAAAGCAACAGGTCAAAGACTAAAGACTTCCAAACAAGGACAGGGTCTAAGACTGGCAGGAACCCCTCATTCATGGTACGGTCAAGCATCGAACGGCTCAGGTCTGAGACTGCTGTGGACACTTCGCTAAACATGCTTCCCATGTCCAATTTGGATATACTTGATGCTGATAAAATATTAAACATCAAAAACTTCAGAGGTGTTTTTATGCATGATCAATTACCAAAACAACCAAACAATGGTGAAACAGGTATCATTAATCTCGATGGAAGTTCTGGTCCAGGCACTCACTGGGTTGCACAAGTGACTGATCCACGTGGAGTTGTTTATTTTGATTCGTATGGGTTGGCGCCACCAAAACAATTTTTAAAATATATCGGCTGACTTCAAAACACTCCCGTCTGGTATTCAACATTACCAACACAGACAATAACTGATCCGTCAATATGTGGCCCTGAAGTACTCGCTGTGCTCGACGCTGTGTCAAGGTCGCTGACACCTCCTCATAAAGTCGCGCATGAGTATACCAAGTCATCCAACGTTCTCAACAGGTCTTAGTGAATATATAGTGGCAGATATTTACGGAAGATCTGCTAAGGGTAAACTCCAAGGTGACTTATCCAAATATGCAACCCTAAACGAGGTCAGGGACGAGCTAGCTAATCTTTTGCGTCTCGCAGATGTGGACCAAAATGAAGTTGTTGTTTTTTCAGGATAAGAAAGGATGGTTAAAGACGAGCAATATCCCGTTGACAGATATTATTCTGCGAGTTCCAGATGCGACCGAAGATAAGTTAGTGGTGTTTGCTAAAAACGGTAAATTAAAAACTCGGAGGAATCAATCTAACACTCATTGAGGAGATTAATGGACGCATCAGAAGAATTGGAGATGTTATGTATGGCGATCTCAACATGAGCAGAAATACAATTATCAATGTGATTGAACCAAAATCAGACAATGATGTGGCAAAAAATACGTGGACAGCAACAACACCACGATCAGAAATGAGATCAGTAAATATGTTGCTAAGACTGGCGATGCAATGACTGGTTTTCTCAATATGGCTAATAATAAAATTACTGGTCTTGGAGAACCAGAATCAAACAATAACGCTGCAACGAACAAATACGTCGACAATAGCAACATCCCGATGATGCCCTCATTAATGACAATCAATGATGGAATTACCACATTTAGATCAGAAAATGCTAATCATATAACCGCGTTTACAAATTTTCATGGAAATATAAATAGAGCCAGTAATGAATTTTTTGGGAGACCAGCAGTAATTGACATTAAGCTCTCTGACATAAAAAAGATTACCGATGGTGTAGTATATACAGTAGCGTCTGGATCAGCATTATGGACACCACTTAATAAATCCATCAAACATCACGCTGAGTTACCGGCATGTACAAGGTCTCTGTAATCTGAGTTACAACATTTACAATATCTACCACAATTTCACGGCATTATCCAGTTAACGGATCTTCTGGATCTATGTTAGTGATATTGGAGCACAATGACGAGGAAACATTTGTGGTGGAACCCGAAGGAAAAGGTCTCGACGTGTTGTACTACTGGTGACTTGAATTCGTCGCTAAACTACCACCTACTTAAATTATTAGCAGTTTATGTAATGAGTAATACAATGAGTAAATCCATTGATGGTGACAAAGTCATTGACAAACAAGGAATTGACGTTCAACGTTGCAGATACGAGAAGGCGTGTTTGTGGCAGACCCAACTGAAAAATATCATTGATGCGTAAACAGTAAAATAAAAAACTATACCGCAAACGTGTCGTTGTTACTGACGTAATTGTATATTCTGCATTCGCGGCAGTCGCTGCAACAGCAACTATAATTTGATCATTATCAGCCACATACATAATGGCACCAGTAATAGGAATTGGTGTTGCAGTTATAACCGGTGTTGCTGGTATTCTTAATATAATCGCAAAAAAGATATCTATGTGTGCGGCTGATAAATTACACGAATATACAACGTTGCTATCAGCGGCAACACGCGCATATGCCAAATTATTATCGCTGATTTCATCAGGGCTCAATGATGGAATAATATCAGATCAGGAATTCGCAGAAATGATTAAAGTTTATCATGAAGCAACTGGAAATCCAAACCCAGCGGCAGACGCCGCCGTCTCCGACAAGGACGGTCAGAGTCTAAAGACATCGTCGTCTCCGACATATAAAATCAGGATTTAAATAATAATGTCGCAAGAATTTCTAGAACAAATCGTGGATAATACAACACCACCAACAACCACGATGATATCAGCGAGTTCAACCAAGTCTGAGTTTGACGTTAGCTTTCCAACGGCAATTCCAGCTAAAGAAATAGCTTTAGCGCAATTGCGAGTATATTACAGCTGGCCAAATATTAGAGCAAAGACATTCGGTGGGTTAGAAGCAAATAATTCATTGGTATTTGTGTATAAAAACTAAAACTGATGGAACCACCGATTGGCAAGTTGTTGATATTCCTACGGGCACTTATCAAATAGAACAGATCAATAGTGAATTCCAACGCAGGATTAAATCTATCACAGGAAAAGAATCCAAGATCGCTATCACGATTCACGAGCCAACATTATCAGCTGCCATTGAAATATCAACGCCAGATTATGCCGTCGATATATATCAGTCGTCGATCAGAACCATGTTAGGATGCCAGAAGTACAACCACAAGCACCACAAACACCCCCTCGCCCTCAACGATCTGATTACGTTTCAGATAAATGAATATTTTCTACCCTTCCAGAGTATCGAAAAAATTATCCATGGAAGTATATGGATCGACCCAAAAGAATTGGCTGGGGGGAAGACACAGCGATATTAGATCCTAACAGTGAATATTTTACTGCGACTGATGGTACAAGACTTCTAAAGCCATATAAAACTTTCCATAATTATGATGATAATAGAAAGACACAAATCGACGAAAGATATATTAATTCGTTCGTCGAAGCTGTTACTCCTGAACACACGAGTGTATGCAGCAAACTGCGTCAGTTGTTTCAAAGTTATATACGAGAATATCCAAAAGACGATCTAAAACGTCAAATCATTGAAACGATACAGCATCTAAATCAAGTTGTATCCGACCTCAAATATGTCAGTTGGGTTATTATTGAAATTGTTAGTAATAATGATTTCGTCTATTCTCTACCTACAGAGAAGACAACGACAATTAAGCAACTGTTTCTCAGACACTATGCGATCACAGAAGTAGAATTACCAAAATTCATAATACCATGAGTCAACACCGATGAGTTGACAAAAACCGTCAGTGATATCATCGATGAATATTTTCCAGCGATACAAGAATCATGGAGAAAAATATTCTCAGCAGCAGACGCCGCCGCCTCAGGTATTCTCAAACATAACAATGATCCAGAATGCGGTGGGCGTCATATATCACCAGGTGTTGTCAATATTGCATTTAATCTGGTGTGTGATGCGATTGATGGCAGTTATCAAGTAGATCTCGAAAAATCCAGACAGGCACAGCAGGGATATATCCTATATTCACTCACCCCTGAAGTTCCACCTGGATTTTTAATTCTGTCAGTACCTGTTAATCCGGTTTATATACGATGCCATAATCCGTTATTATCACGGATGCATTTCAAACTTACTGACCAGCGCGGACACCTTGATTTGCGAGATAAATCCTTCACAATAAGTTTGTATGTGAGATCCTGACACAGTCAACGACAAAGTCAACAAGTAAACAAAATTCTTATAATAAATAAATCCGTTTCTGAGTTTGTTGGCGGTTATGTTAAACTTGAAAAAATAAATTATTTGTGTGGTATTATATAATGTACCAACACACGAGTGTTTTTGTATACAATAAAGAGGTACACGAAAGTTCCATCAAAACATTCTTGACACTTCCCCACACAGAAAAGTTTAATGTTAATGTGCTTATTGGTGAATATGGCGATGAAAAAGTTTTGTTAACGCAGGAACAGTTAAATGAGTTGCAACGAGGACATGTTATTACAGCTGTATGTGATAGGGATCAAATTCTGAATTACGCACATTTTTGCCTTAAACGATCAAAGATACAGGAAATACTTTATTGGTTATCCGAAAATTAAAACTACCCAACCAAGAAAAAAAAAACCCATTTCAAACACGGTTTTGGTCCTAGACTTCCTCGTCTCGCACTCTGTAGGTGGTATCAACAGAATTAATTTACACAAGCCCGATTACAACGAGTTGCAGATCCAATCATCAACCACTTGTAGCTATTCTTTACTTGAATCATTGTATATTATAAATTAAAGTTCAATTTAAATATATATTTGCCTTAATTATAACATGGAAGAAGTTACAAGATTATCTGCAATCAAGCCCTCTCAGGCTAGATTTGATCTTGACGGAATAACCCCTGACTTACCGAGGCGAGCTCTGGTTGATGTTGATTTGACGAATAAGACTTTAATGAATCGTATCCGTGAAGCCAAGAGAGAATTTCGTAACGATGATGCGGTTCATGTGTGGTCAACATTCAGCACTAGGCAAGACGATAAACCCCAGATTGATGCTGCAATGAATGACCAGCGAGCAAGGACGATTATTGATTATCTTGACGTTGAACAAAGATACATTTTTAGAACAAAATTTATCGTAGCGGTAGACGCCGCCGCGGTAGACGATGACGTAACATGGATTATCCGCTGGGGATGTTGTCACGTTAAAAAAAAAAATTCCAAATTAGGAATACTGACGAGTATCGACAAACCATATTATGAGCGAGCATACACTGTGACGACAGTTGTTTATGCGATATATCCGCTGAATGATAAGCCTAGTGTTAATGACCTCCTGCCAATGAAACGTTGGACGCAGAATTGTGTCGCTGAACGAGTTATAAAACATTTTTCAAACGCGAAACGTGGAAATGGCTTAAACGGATTTACTACGTAAAACGATAAATAAGTGGGTAGAAACAGTTACAGATACCTGAGCGTCTATCAACGACATTGCCGAGTTGGAAAAAAAAATTAAAATTTCCAATAACGGTGAAGACGTTAACGGGGAAACTTTTATAGGAATCGAAGAATAAATCGAAAGGAGCTCCGATAGAGATCGTTGATCATAACGCTCACGCGTGGACGTCGGACGTAACATTATTTCCACGAACTCGAACTGTTAAATTTTATGACGATGATATGTTAGATTTTATCAATAATATCAGTAAGAATGACCCTGTATCCATGTGGTTGTTTCAAAGTTCCGAGTATAGCTATTGTGATCACTTTGTATTGCCTAATGAAGATATTTATCGTACAAAATCTCTTCATGGCGAGATGACAAAGATTGCTTTGAAATACACGAACGATACTGATGTTATCGAACGATTATTCAGGAATTGCTTCATCGTTCCGTCAGTTGCTGCTCACTTTTTGCTCAGAAGGAAAATTCATGGAAACCAACACGGTTGGAATTTCTTGAAGATATACAACGCAGTTGTGTCGAATACGTACACGGCGGATTGTGGAATACTAAATACGATTATAAGGATGTTATCTCAGTTGATATGGTTGCATGTTATCCTGGAAGTTTTCTTTCAAATGGGAGAGTGCTCTAAGTATTTAAAAAAATTTGGACGTCCAACACAAGAGATGACTCAAGTTGCGATAAATGGACCCTTGCCAGATTTTGACTTAACTGGATTGGCATGTATTGAGTCATTCGAGTTTGCATCGGAAAACCTTCATCCGGTTGTCGCTGTTTGGTTTGGTCGTCATTTTAATAAACGTGGTTGGACTCCAATAGTTTTATTACGATATATGCTTGATGCAAAAGTATTGATATCGTTAACCGTGAGTGAAGCAATAATATCGTATCGTCCACAAAAGCAAGTCCGGCTACCAGAACCCGCTGTCGTTGAGAGATCTGTTCTCGAAGAGGATACCGCTGCTGTAGAATACGAAATTAAACTTGCAAAAGAACTTGGCAGAAAAATAACTGGGAAATTTATGCAGGGAGGATCACATGATCATAAACGATATTGTACAAGATTAATTATCGACGATGCTGAGCTCGATTTCATAATTGCCGATACAACAGAGAAAAATATATTTTTAAATCGAAATAATGTTAACGTATCGGAGAGAGCTAAATTAGGAACAATTGTGAGCTACATTGATGGTGACTCACCACAGGTTACTCATTTAAGATCTTCGATGTTAGCGTATGTTTCGATAAACTTACTATCGATGATAAACAAATTTCCTGATACCGCGGTTAGAGTCACCTCAGATTCATTTTATATCAATAAAAAAATGCAGGATTAGTAAATGAATTACATATCGGCGTTGATGCATCATGGGGCGAATTGAGAATAAAAAGAGAAAAAATACTCAGTTATTCTGAATCTACTGATTATGGATCCCAAGATGGATTAAATGTCACAACCATCATCAGCACCATCGGTATATGATGCTGTGGCCAGATATAAAATAGTTTATCTCAACGGACCTGGCAGTTCTGGTAAAACAACACGCGTGATTGAATTATTTCGAAATCTTGACATGATTCTACGAACTCCGTCTCACCGGCTTGCCAGAGAGATGAAAGAAAGAGGAGTTAAGTCTCATACTTATTACAGTTTCTTTCGGTGGAAGGGAGATGCGTGGACACCTGAACGAATGGGTGAGAAATGTATTCCTAAGATCATTATCTGGGATGAAATATGCATGGTATCTGTTGACATATTAAAAATGTTTCTTGATTGGTTATTGACTCGAAATACTGCTGTTATCATGTGTGGCGATCATGGTCAACCACCACCTTTTGTTGGCTCATCTCCGCATGACTGGTTAAAAGAATTCTTAGATTATTATGAGGAAATACTTGATGAGCATAGAGCTATTGATGAATCACTGAAAGAGTTCAAAAAGCTAATCAGACTGCAGCCAGATAAGATTCAATGTGAAATAATGTGTGAAATAATTCCTGAAACAACAAACGACGATTTTTGGAATTTGTGGAGACCTGCTGATTTGATAGTTGCAAGTAGAAAGATAGTTCGTGATTCACTTCAGGATCGATTATTTCTGTTACATAAAGAGAAATTCTCAGATCTACCTGTACCATTGTGTTATCACCCAGCAGACACACGTAAACAAAATATTGATATTTAAATTCCGGGACGCCTGACAGAGTCAGGGGTAGAACCAAGGAAACAAAAACTCGTTCTTAATGATATTGTTGTTGTTCCTGTTAATATTGTTGAGAGCGCGTTAACGATGGATAAATCTCCATGGACTCGAGGATATATAACTAATCATTCATCACAATGATTAACTATTGCGGATACTAATATTTGGATTGTCGATGATCCTATCGAATGGTCAAATTTAGTTTATCTAGCAGTGTCGAGAGTCAGAAGAATGTCTCAGCTAGGGAGGGTTATCATAGGCTGCGCAATGAATAATAATCAAACTCAGGAAATCAACGACGATATAGTTAGAAAAAAATTAGCTGGTTATCAGCAGTGTGACAAAAAAATAAGCGTGACTTTGATCTAGATGTAAAGTTTATCACGACACTGAAACAACAACAAAATAATCACTGTGCTTGCTGTAACACAGTAATATTGTGGCAGTATTCTCCTAATGACCCACGACAGTTTACCGTGGATAGAATTAATAGTAGTCTCGACCACACACGCAAAACTGTGCAGCAGCGATATCTCCGCCAGTTTCTTGAGAGATAAATCTGTATTTTTTTGTACCACATTTCACACACTTTCCTGTAAGTGTACGCTTTTTATTCCTCGTCGTTATTGTTTTTAATCCAATGGTGGGGGTGGGTGCTCTACATTGAACACAATATAAGTTCATATACTTATTATATATTCCCACAACATGAATATCATTGATTTCTCAGCGACACGAAATTCTATTAGAGCAATTATCATAGTTCCATCTAGGTCTGGTAAGACCCAATTGTTGCTTAACCTGATAATGAGATGGCTCAAGTGGGATAAGCTGTATTTAGTGGCACCATCTGTAGATGATCAGCGATGCTACGACGTGCTTAAAGATTTTAATGATAACCCAAAATTGTTGGTCGAGGACGGTAATGATATTATTGACTTTATTACCAATATTGATGATGCTGCATCTGTGGATGATCTCGATGGATATATTAATTATCTCATAGTATGCGATGATGTGATGCTAGACATCAAAATCCAGCTCGGATATTTTCCCGAGGCAGACACAAAGACACCGATATTATATATGTTACTCAGCGATATACACAAATACATAAAGTGATCAGAGATAACTGCAATCTTCTGGTTGTATTTAATAGTGTTGATACCCACACGTTAAGAAACATCCACCAGACTTGATGTTCAGGAGACATGGATATGATTAAGTTTAAAAACTTCTTCTCAAAAGCACAAGCGATTCCTCATGGATTTATCACGATAAATTTACATGATCCTCGGTCGCGATATCGCATAGGTCTCGATACAATTTTTGGTTGAGAGACCTCCCACCTATCCGCGTCGCTACCTACACCAGCAGGGAGGGGACGAACAACAGTGAATACTCCGGGCCACTAAATAACCCTGTAGAGGCCTCGGTTTAGTGCAACCCGGTTAGAGGTCTCGGTTTATAATTATTTCCGCTTGTATTTTCATTTTCGTAGGAAGCTTTAGTTTTTAAAAATAAAACTTGGTCTATTCACCCTCTGTAGGAAGCTTTATTTTCACAAATAAACTTATTCGGTTCGCCCTCCCTGCTGCTTTCTGTCATCATGTCATTCCTGCACATTGTTAAGCAAATCTGTCATAGATTGAGGAGGATCAAAAATAACACTAAGATTGTTAGACAGCTTACGATTCATGAATTCATCTCTAGAATCGTTAGTTTAAAGCTTACCGAATGAAACGTTTATGAAACAATAATATATCGATTGTGTGATCCTCTTGATTACTGTGTGATGAAGGGTTCTGCCTTATTATGTAAACGTTAGACCTCTGTTCACATTACACTTTACTAATACATGTGTGATGCGTATGTGATGATGACTTAAAAGAGATATAGACATGATAAAGATATGTTCTTGACATTATACGATTAAGACATGTACTTTACACTGCATTATAGAGACATGTCCTTGATGTTGCAAATTGAAGTTAGAATAGGAATATGTATGACTTGTATAAACGAAAGCAAATAAAATATTTGGCAAACTTGATTTGATTTAATTAAAGAAGGTTCATTCGCTGAGTATCTACATTGTAACAGGATTTGACCTGAATGGATGCATGGATTAAATGACAACACAACACAATGTGATGAAAGATGGAAGTTTATGAAATGAGTTAATAAAAATATGCATATCCTCTACAAATATAGTGATTCTTTCAAGCTCTGAACACACGACTCATTCAATTACTTTTTTATACAAACATTCATAAATGGGAAAACAAAAATGTAATTCATATATTCTCATGTAATGAAGGTAAGATTCATATAATCTAATGCAATTAAAGTAAGATTCATATAATCTCATGTAATGAAAGCAAGATTCATATAATCATGTAATGAAGGAAACTCACTTGTACTCATCTGAAACAACATAAACAATTGAAACAAACATGATCGATTGTAATCAACATAACATGTACCAAACATATGACTCGTGACTCATACTCATTTGTACATTCCGTACGATTCATAACCACGTATGACTCATATAAATACTTGTATAAACTTGCAAACGAAACATTTTGACCTGGTTCATATGTCCATTGTCAAACCATACAGATCTCCTGAATTATTGGGTTGGCCCACACTTGTATTGGCCACACACACCCCTTGATGGATCCACCATGCGCACAAGGTTACAAATCAGCACTTCCGTCCTTGAATGGCTTTGATGGTCGCACCTGCTTCCATCCCTATACAGACATACAGACAGCCAGACCGACAGCCTGATACACCCGCACACACACACACAGACAGCCCTGTGGCTGTAGAACAAAATGGAAAACTGTACACTCCTTGACAAGATCCCAAAGACCAATGTGTCAATTAGAAAAGAAACTTGCCTTAAATCTACAGAAGAATGAATATTAGTAAGAGTACAATACCCGTGCATACCGTGCTTTTTGTGTCTCTCGCCGCCAGCGATCTACGACGAGATACATGCTAGTTCAGTCACTTAATTAAAAAGCAATTATCCATCCTAGGTAACGTTGTACGCATGTACGACGAAAAAATGATCAAATCATTCAAAGGCAAAACCAAGTTATTTCTTGCCTTATTCTGTGACATACATTAAAACAACCTACATGAATGAAATATGTCCAAAGACTAAAAATAACAGAACCTTTAGCCGGCTAGTTGATGATGAAATAAAAGTAAAAAATAATTCATCCAACTTTCAACGATGGACTCCTCAGAGCTGCAATGCTTATTTTGAAAATAGCAACACAACTAGTTCAATAATTTATCTTCTTGCACCTCGTGACAATTAGGATTTAGAACTTCAGAATAAATTAACTGAAGAAGGAAATGGAAAACTATCAAACGAAAAAATCTAATTGATGTGTTTTCATTGTGCATCAAATCAAGTTATGTAATTGAGTAGAGGAATCTGAAATAGTATTAAAGGTTGGATTATGGCTGAAACAATTGCCAGGGGAATAAAACGTTTTGATGGAATAATAGTAAAAGTAGTGGAAAATTCCAACGACTGCATTGAAAAGAACGAATTACAAAATAAAATCCCCACTTGGATATTCAAACATGGTCACTTTTAGACCTAATGGGTTCACACCCTTACAAAACCTCCATAAAATTACTGTAATATTTTCTGCGATAGAAACATAACCTCTGGAAAACAAAGTCAGGGTATCAAGTATGGGACTCCAACACCTAGATGAATATCAGTATTGTTACTCATGAAACCATTTTATCTCCTTATATATATATATATATATATATATATATATATATATATATATATATATATATATATATATATATATATATATATATATATATATATTTTCAGAAATTTCTTATGGCTGACAAGATGATATCACAGCTGAAAATGTATTACGTACAGACTAAAGAGATTTTTAATGAGACGGAGACAGTCACATTAAATCTTGAAGTTAATTCACAGATCCAATGCTTCCTGGACCAGGAATTTATTATTGGGAGGGTGACACCCATAAGGGAGCGTGGAAGTTTCCCGCTACCAGTAGTAGAGATGCCCTTGGAAGAATGTGCGGTTGGGTCGGAGGAAGTTGTGGAAATAAATGGCCTTGAGGATTCGAATTCCTACTATACAGGTGTCACATATTTACAAGGGGATGAAGTGATGCTGGCTGACTGGAATAACAATAAAGTGCTTCTGCTAAACTCCTCGTACCAATACATTTCTAGCTTCACATTGCAACACCAACCATATGACGCATGTCAAGGGGAGAATCAGGAAGTGGCCGTATCTATACCAAATCAAAAAACAATTCAATTCCTGTCTGTAACAAGCGGGACCATCAATCCCACCAGGAAGGTTCAAACCAAATATGAATGTTATGGTATTGCGTCAGAAGGGAATGGGAAGATAGTTTCATCTGGTCCGTGTAATGAAAAAAATAAATATTACTGGAGTCAGATCACCAACACAGGAGAAGAGACGTGTCATCAGTTTGACTGTCAATGTGATCATTCGGCTACATATGTAGCTCTAGATTCATCCTGTACACGTGTCTACATTACTGTGTACGGGGACCATTCCCTGTATTGTTTTGACATGGCTGGTAGAAAGATGTATACGTACAGTCGTAATGATCTCAATAGGCCTCGGGGTGTTGCCACAGACAGAGATGATAGAGTGTATGTGGTGGGATACTATTCTCACAACATCCATCAGCTGTCATCACACGGTACTCCCCTCAGAATCATTAATGAGGGTATTCCAGAGTCTCCACGTGCCATTTGTTTCAACCATAACCGTGACAAGTTTCTTATAACGAACTATTCTAAGGAAAGAAAAATCTACATATTCAGAATTAAGTAATACGTAAGGCAATGGCAATTTTTATGTATCATATACTGTAGACTGAGACATTTGTATGTATCATATACTGTGGACTGAGACACTTGTATGTCTCATATACTGTAGGCTGAGACACTTGTATATCTCATATAATGTAGACTGAGACATTTGTATGTATCATATACTGTAGACTGAGACATTTGTGTGTATTATATACTGTAGACTGAGACATTTGATGTATCATATACTGTAGATTGAGACATTTTTATGTATCAATACTGTAGACTGAGACCTACATCAGGTTGAGATTTGGGTCATTTAGTTGCAATTAGCTGGGAAGAAGTTGTATACGAGGAAGACAAAACGACATAAGCTTGCAAATGTACGAATTATGAAGTATATATATGTCGATGGTACACATAAATGGTAGATGTGCTAATTACGAAGTGCGTATATGGAATAAAAGACATTGTTAGGAGATGTACACCGTATATTTAGATAGTACCCACTGTTTGGAGATGTACACTTATATTTAGATTGTACACACTATTTGGAGATGTACACCGTATATTCAGATAGTACCCACTGTTTGGAGATGTACACCGTATATATAGATAGTACACATTGTTAGGAACTGTTCACCGTAATTCAATAATGCAAACTGTTAGAAATGTACAAATTATGAAATTTGTCTTTAGATAAATCAAATTGTTAACAGACGTGCAAATTATGAAGTGTTTATAAATTGTACACATTGTTACACGTACAAATTATATATATATATATATATATATATATATATATATATATATATATATATATATATATGGCAGTATATATATATATATATATATATATAGAGAGAGAGGTAGAGAGAGAGAGAGAGAGAGAGAGAGAGAGAATATATATGTATAGTATGTACGCTGTATCAATGATATACCACGAGATGTATCAATTTTTCATTAAAAGGAAACGAAGCTTGCTGAGTTTCCTTTTAATGAAAAATTTATACAACGAGTGGTATATCGTTGCTACAGCGTGATACTGTACATATATTTTATTTATATCACATGCAAATACATATATTTGCCCTTTGAACGGGGTTCAGATTTACTACAGGCAGCTGTGTATTGACCGAGTGAAAGAACTCCTTACATCCCCGAGTGTGTGCGCTACAAAATATAGTTCTATGCCTTTTGTGGCTATTTACAATCACCTTTGCACATTGATAAGTTGATTGTTTTCTTGTTTTGGTTTCTATTTTTCTTCACATTGATTAAATCAATATAATACACACTTATGATTTAAACATGAAAAATGGTTTTAATAATAAAAGTAGAGCACTATCAACACTTGGTCAGCTACGCCATTCACATGAATGCAATACCATTCACCTTCAGGCTCATGGATATTAATGTGGAATAGAAACTAAGCGAAATGACGAACCAACAAGAGGTAATTAAAATATTTTAATATATTTACAGTTGACCTAAGTCATTATTCTGCTTTAGCAACAGTACAACCGACCATAATCTCTCTCTCTCTCTCTCTCTCTCTCTCTCTCTCTCTCTCTCTCTCTCTCTCTCATCCTTTGGTCAGTTTGATTTAACTTTTACCATCATTCATAAGTAAAGAGATATCGTGGGATGACACAAACGAGCATCCTCTACGTTCTTCATTTCATAGATTTTAGCCCGTATCTTGCTACGATGGTCCAGAGAGAGAGAGAGAGAGAGAGAGAGAGAGAGAGAGAGAGAGAGAGAGAGAGAGAGGCCTTTGGACATTTTCATATTTAATTGATAATAATCGATTTTAGAACATTATAGTATGTTTAAGAAACAACAAACATAACATTAAATACATCACTGTATGTGAACCACGTAACCGAAGAATTTACTGTATAATGCGACCTGGTTTGCAACTTTGTATCATTGATAAACGTTGTAGATAAATC
>JAECUM010005364.1:0-25103 GCA_016617855.1 Megalonaias nervosa | reverse complement strand
TGTGACTATAAACACTAACTCCTTTGCTGGTGTATTTGTAGGTGATGGTGTGTTTTTTAAATAAAAACTTCCTTTCTCCGCTATGTAATGGTAGAAAGTATAGTGGTTTTGTTGGTATTCGTGTGTTGGTTTGAAAGAAATCGCGCCATTCAACACTGAATAATCAAATATAGCGAAGTTAGAGAAAATGCACGGGGTACTGGATGATTTGGGGATGATTGAAGAAATGCTGGAAAGGTTGAATTATGGTTCTTATAGCCCTCACCGAGTTAACTTGGAAATCAACAATTTGAGGAAGGCAAAGGAAAGACTAAAGGAACTCATCAAACAGGAAAAAAGAAAAGGAGGATTAGAAGGAAAATGAGCAAATGAGAGTCTACAATAACAAAAATAATGAAAGGGGAAGAAAATGAAAAGAGAAAAAGAAGAGGAGAAGGAGAAGAAGAAGGAGGAAAAGGATGAGAAGAAGAAGAAGACAAATGTAGTGAAGAAGATAAGGAAATGGTGGAAAAGAAGAAGAGAAGAGAGACAGTAGAAGAAGAAACCTAAAGGCCGTTTTCAGGGCCCCTCAACTGTATAGAAAAGATGCCTATTCTCTCTTGCCTAAAATGTTTTAGTCGATTGTATAGTTGTTTGTTTGATAGATTTATGTACATAAATCTATGTATATCTATGTCTCTGTCTATGTCTCTAACCCTTTCTCTAACCACGTCTCTATGTCTATGTCTCTATTTGTCCCTAGAGTAACGCGTATTCAGTTCAGCCCCTTGCAACACTGTTCCGCCCGACTGAGGTCAGCCCCTTGCAACATTTTTGCCATTGTTTCCCCAGTGTCCAGTACCGTGACGTCACCCCTCTCTAATTCCTATTGACCCTAGCCAGTCCCAATACACTGTCGCTGTCCATTCCCTATGTTAAATTCCCATTGACCCTAGAGTATCCCACCCATATTAAATTCCCATAGACCCTAGGGTATCCCACTTCATTACTGACATTTGCAGAATCTTTTGATGTCAACGGCTAAGCTTCTTTGTATCTGTTGGCAACATCGACTGTGGTTAGAGCCTACTTATAGGTGTGCAATCGGCCATCTAGATCACGGACATGGTCGTGTGGAAGAAACAATAAATCAGCCTGATGAACCTCATTTGGTATTTGGGAATCAATGCTATCACGTGAGATCTTTTTTGGTACCATTAAGTAAACTTGCCACAGCGCTTGTTTGGCCAACCATGTTCGAGCAATCCCATTAGTGACCGTTGGAGCACTTGCTAAAGTTTTCACAGCGGCTTCATGTAGTATAGTTTGGACAATGTCCGTCTTTATGTGTCCATTATTTTTTTGTATTAATATTAATTTGCTTTAAATGACAGCCTTCAATGAGTTGACTCTGTCCACGGGAGACAGTCTCCAAATGCAATCTTGACTTTCGTACCTCCTTTAATGCCCCATCTTGCGATTCGTTCTCCCAAAGTTAGATTAATCACGTTCAAATCATAGATGAGATCCATGTGAGCGCGTTGACATGCACGAATAAATTTTATGCTTGGTATGCAAGGTCATGTCGGTAACACGCAGCATCAACGTGGTTGGCAGGAACTTCGTCTGGATTTGTAGGTTGTTAGAATCTAGTCGTGTACAAGGCCCACAGTAATTGTATCCAGGTGTATGCTTTTCACAAGGATATTTACTCTACGGTGTTCCTGGCAACTTTGTTATCACCCTCGACTGTTTTTAATAAAGGTAAACTTCTTCGCTTCACGCTGAATACAAGTTTCAATAATCGCTGCTCGTCTATTACGTGTCCGAACTAGACGTGAATTTGCGACATCGTGCATAATATGAAGATTTGCTCTTTTAATAATACTGCATTATTCAATGGAATCACGAAAAAGGAAATTAGCAGATGCGTTCGGTAAAAGGAACGATTTTCCCTCATTGGCTTTTTCTGCACAGGCAGCACCTACTCTGTCCAAGCATATGTTTCCAACCTCAGTTCGAGCACTAATTATTGGTCGTGCTGGATCAGGCAATTTTCAGCTGTTGTTAAATATGGTTTTATGATGGTTAACTTGGGATCGGTTGTAGGTTGACTTCGCCATCGGCTGATGATCAACCAAGTATTAATGTCTTTAAAGACTTTCAAAAATCGTTGAGTGATAAAAGATCGTTGAAAAGCTGTAAAAACGACACCGTTGATTTTTTTCCATCAGCGACGAAGCAACAATAGTAATAGTAGTAATAGTAAATGAGGTTTCTATCTCAGAGAACCCCTACCCCTCCAAAACCTTCTATGTTGACATTTTGTCAGCAGCCTTTTCTAGCTCAAAATAATGACTTTCATATGATAAGGCTTTTTCTAGCATATTTCTGACAAAATTTGTTTTGTCAGGGTAAGGGGTCTCTGACATAGAAACTCTCATTTACTATTACTACTAACATAACCATATTTTTTGATAATCTTTTTCATACCTGCTAACTCTCATTGGTAGAATATCTGTTACTATACTGTCAATAATACGGAACTCTCGTATTAAATAGTCCATATCATATTTTATACCTCGCAAATAAGATCGTATCTGATCAAGCAATTTTTTATAAGTGATACTCGCTGTTTTGCAGTCATTTTTTTGTTGTCTCAAGTCGAGGCTAATTTTTTTTTACACGCTGTTGCAAGAGTAACACCAACACCTGATATTATTAACAAAAACGGATTTAATGATACTCCACTTGAGATTATACCAGAGCTGGTCATCAGCAGTGGTAAATATAATATTACTCGAAGTATTATACTATAATACTTGTAACATTGTTTTAGCACCAATTTTTTTTTTTTTTTTTTTTTTTTTTTTTTAAATGATAATATCTGTAATATTGCATTAGTGCGTCAACATCTTGTTTTGGAATTTCATCCGAAATATGATTGAAACCGACGATCTGTTTTTTCATTATACAATATTTATTTACAGTTTTTATACAATATTAAAAACTGTAGCACCAACAATTGAATCAAGAAATTCACGAAACTTATTACTGTCAGGATCAGCTATAAAATCTCTATACCTGTCATAAACATCTGACGAAGTATCCTTATATCCTTCATCTGTTAGTACCTCATTTTTCTTTAACCAACTGTAGGAATCAAACGTGTTTTCTACTTCACGTTCATAAAAATCTGTTTCATTCATCAAATTACCGTATTCTCTTTCTTTTTCATCATAAAACCCACGGACCAAGCTTATTTGATTCAAAGTAAAATTTTTGAGGACAAGATATTGTCTGATAATTGCATATGCTACTACGAAATTTATCAGCATTAATTTTTGGAATGATTTTCGTCCAAGAAAGGTAATACAAGTAAAAGCATTTACTCTAAGCCATAATTTTTCGTATTGTTTTGCGAACATTTTCTCGACTTCATTGTAATAATTTCGTAATGACAATTGTCTAGAGCGTTGGAGCGATGGAAGTGAAACATCGCCTTCATCACTTATGTCGTAATAAGAATTAAATTTTTCTTCAAATATTGTTTGATTGACTACTTCAAAAAACTTTTTTCAAAATTTTGATTATATTTAGTGATCTGTCAACAATAATCGGATCAAATTCTGGGTCTTTTTTACGCATCATTGGTAAAAGTGCGTTTGAGTATGCTTTTAATATTAACTCCGCATCCGCCGTCATGGTAACGATTTTAACTAGGGTTTCCTTGACGTGGTAGTACGTACCGAGATACTTAAAAATTTCTCGTTTTAAAAACCTATTGTATAACTTCTTGTTCCTTCTTATTCGTATTATTCTAGACTCCGCTGGTTTGTTGAGACGATTATAGTTATCGTTTATTTTTTTCCTCCTGTGCTATTTGTGTTTTTAATAGGCCTGATCGTATTATCAAACCTGAATTTTTAAGATCAAGCTCAAGAATTATTTTTTTAAACAGGATTTCAACTTGTTTTTGTTCTTCTAGACAATCATCAGGATGACAGTATCTGCTTATAATATCAAAGTTTCCTATTGCTTTTATAAGTTGTGGTCCTCGCATATGCATAACAAGAATAAAATTATTTTCTTCATCTGACAATGGAGAATTTATCATTGTAATTCTAAAATTTTTCGTAGTATTTATCACACCTGCCGCTAGTAATTCGTTTTCAACATCTTTTTGGCTGTTAAAAATATTATCATAAAATTCTCTTGCAACGGTTATAATTGGTGGTTCGGACATTATTTTATAGCATTAGATTAAATTTGATCGTCGAGTGTATATATTTGAAATGCTGTTAATCCTGGAAACGGATGTTCAGCAGCGACAACATAAACTCGAAAATACAAGTACTTATTGACAGTCTTTTCTGTTGGAGTCGTAAAATATTGTGTTGTAGAAATATACGTGTTTTCTGTACTAAACAATATTACCCAGTTGATATCATCGTTTGATCCTTCCAATCGCGAATTTTAAATTCGACCAACACTAGAGTTTAATCGACCTCGCAAATGAAATTGCCAAATAGCAACTGCAATGGGACATTTAATTTTAATCCAAAAGTATTCAACTTCTCCGTTAGTAGTCCATTCTTGTCTATCAGAGAAAGCGTGATGAGGATAATTTTCAGGATAATATGATGATGCGCTTACCTCAAACCCAACTCAGTTATCAGTTGCCTTAAAAAGTGTTGGAATATATCCAACATTGTTTTTGGTTCGTTTTAAACGACTAGGCAGACTGTCAACGTATGCTTTATTTGTCAGATCATTAGGGTTAACTGGAACATATGCCGTTGTTATTTTGTTATTTCTCATATTTATCTTACCTGACATTGGTCTACCGGATCGTTTTAAATACGGGGTGAGTTCTTCTTTTAACTGAGCATAACTAATAACATCAGCCTCATTAGCTGGTGGCGAGGTTATCGGTAATCCAGTTATTTTTGAGTTATTTCTCATTATCAGGTTACCTGTCATTGTGTCGCCAGCCTTATTAAGCTTGTTGTCGTCAACAGATTTTAGTTGCGCATAACTCACCGCTTGTGCATTATCAACATTTGCTGGTGGATACGCAGTTTCCAACCCAATAATTTTTACTCGACATATTAATATTGCCTGTAACCGTTCCACCAGTTTTATCAGCTTGTTATCACCCACATACTTCAACTGTAAATAACTTACAGCTTGGGTTTGATTTAAGTTTCTTGGCGGATACGCGGTTTCCAAATTTATTTAAAAAAATTCCTGACATATCTAAGTTATCGCTTAAAGTTCCTCCTGTCAATGATAGCTTATTATCGTCAACAGATTTTAGTTGTGCATAACTAACAGTTTGTGTATCAACAACATTTATTGGCGGATAATTTGTTTCTAAACCTAGTACCCGTTGATTTGACATCAACAAATCGCCTGTCATTTTATCGCCAGTTTTTATCAAGTAGCCTGATAAATCAATGTTGGCATTTGTTATTCTTGTACTTACAGCCGACGAATCTTCCAGTGTTGTTCCAAATCTTGTAAAATAGCTCATTATTTGTTTATTGTCTGACAATTTTATATAAACTTAGTTTATAACAGTGGCAAAGCCATTGTCGATATTAAATTTTGACACAGAACGGCTGCAACATAAACACAACAATGATCTGCCAGATTGTCATTATCTCGTTGTTGGAAGAACTGGATCGGGGAAAACAAGGTTGATGATGAATTTACTGCTGGGCGATAATTTTAATTACGACAGAGTTTATATTTACACAATTAATCCACAGCAGGATAAATACGAATTATTAAGCGAATACAATAACAAACTTCGTGATGATCTTGAGGCTGGTGAAGATTTTTTTCATTATTAGACCACCAGAGGAACTTATTCCAGTTAATCAGCTTGACTCAGATGAGCTTAAGATAGCTGTTTTTGATGATACTCCACTTAATAGTGAAGAGATGAATAAAATAAGATCTTATTTTACACTGTCGCGTAATAAAAAAAATGTAATTCTGTCTATCTCGCTTAGGGATTTTTACAACGTCAATAAATTTATTAGACGAAATACCGGTTGCTTTATATTATTTCCCGGACTCGACAACGTTGACGTCAGAGATATTGCAAACGAGCAATGTGGCGACGTAACAAAAGATAAATTTATTGAACTGTATCATAAGGCAACAAAGATAAATATAATTTCTTTTTATTCGATAAATTTGCACGTGATCCAAAAATGTTCCGCTGCTGTATTAAAAATTATCTAGAGTAAAGTTTTATCAAACCGTTATTGAATAATAATATGGATAAACGAGCAAAGTACAGAAAATATATAGAAGATCTAAACAAATTGCACAATCTCATGCAGAAGTTAGGAAAAAAAGTTCAACGACGTGGACAAGTAGTTGCCGCTGAGGAATCAGCTAGAATTTTAAAACCAGTTACTGAAACTTTACTTGGAAAACAACCTGAAACCTTACCTCTGTCAGAAGAAGAACATACAAAATTACAGGAAAAAGGTTTACTTGGATTAATTAAAGAACAAGAAGAAACTGTTATTGCAAGATCTGATGAAGAAAACAGAAGGTTGGCTGAGGCACTTACAGATTACATTATGAATCCTGACAGAAGACAAATTGAGATAGATCGGTTGATAAGTGATCCGTTAGAGCTTGAACGAAAATTATTGCAGATGGTGGCAGTTGGGCCAGTGGGAAGAAGATTGATGAGATGATGAAAATGATGAAGGATATAAAAGAAAACAACAAGAAATGGAAAGAAAAGCTGATAAAGGAAGATGAAGATAAAAGAGAAGCTCTTAGAAAGGGGCATGGATTAGATGTTCAGGACAGAGAAAGATTTGAAGCTGCTCTAGAAAGTATAAACAACGGAATAAAAGATTACGAGTATGAGTCGTTCGACAAAGAATACGGTTTCAAAGACTTAAGAGTATACGAGATTTTAAAGACAAAATACAACGTTGATGAAAAACTTAAAAAAGTTAACGAAGATAGCGGAAAAAAGTCAGAAATATATCAAAGAATTAGTGCTAGAAAATGAAAATTGGCACGAAAGTATTAGAAAATTCCGACACAGTATTATCGCCGATCTTTATATCAAAGCCGTTAATCAAATAAAGCAAAACAGGTATGATTCTAAACTTAATGTTTCGAGCACCAAAGCAAAAGAAATAGATGAAAACCGACTACTGGCCATGCCAATTGTGGCGCATATAGATGACCCTACTACCAGACAAGCTGAACTAGATCTGTTAATTGATAATCCATATGAAATCACAAAAAGGTTACAGCCAACTGTGACGGAGAGTCAACAAGATCCAGTCATGGCAAGTGAAACAACATTTGAGCCAGTTATGGCAAGTAGCTAGGGAACCAATATTTAGGTCAGTTGTAACAAGGAATATTAGTCACCAAGCGGTTGTATCAGATATTGAACAACTAAGAGAACTTATTCTAGGGCGAGAAAAAGTTAGAACAACAGATCAGAAATACAATCATTTTTTAATAAATCATAATATCAACATTGATAATATTGAAAATTGGGAAGAAGACATATACGATGAACTAATTAATAAACTAGGGTCTATTATGAAAGACGGTGTGCGAGCTTACAAAGATATGAAAAGAGCTATAAAAGTTGAAGATCTTTATAAATATGAGGACACCTACAGAGATAACATTATTGCACGTGTTATTAGGGCAGCAGTAGTAACATTTAACAACATTATTACTCGACTCTAGCACCGCAAGCGCCGCAAAAGATAGCCCAAATTTTTCAGTGAATTATATTCCGCCAATACAACTTGATCCTGAGAAAAAAATATGAAATTGGACTAATTTCCTGCACGGCTTGGCATTCTTTGGCTAATGTAAAAACTAATGTTAATGATGAATTTACATTTCAACCGAAATTGTCGTCGTGGATAAGATTTACAATTCCACAAGGCGCCTCTAATATCATCGGTCTAAATAAAACAATAAAAGATGTTATTGCAAAACACAACACGGTGGGCGCTGACAACTTTGAGCTAACACCAAATTATAACACGTTACGCGCTAGAATAACATTAAAGAATAATATGATGATCGATTTTTCATCGGCAGCAAGCATGCATCACTGCTCAGATTTTATCCACGACGATACGGATCAAATACAGAACAAACTGTAACAATGACGGTTGTCTGCCAGTAAATATAACTGACATAAACACAATATTAAGAAATTCTTCTATTGCACCTGGATCTTACTCGGCTAAAGGCAGTAAAGGACAAACAATATACAGTTTTTCGCCGGATGTTCCGCCGGGTTCACTTATGCAAATTAATCAATGGCAGGTTATTTATTATCCGCTAAATATTGAAGATCAAATAACATAAATAAATATGCATTTGACGGATCACTCTGGACGACAACTTGATCTTAACAATAAAGTTGTTACTTATTACCTACACCTACGAGCGCAATAGAGTTTTATACAAGCTCGTTGTATAACATGAGACAAAGAAAAAAAGTTTACAGAAGAGAAATAATTGGCGGATCTTTAGGAAATATATTTACTAAAATCATTGAAAGTGTTCCTGGAATAGCGCATAAAGTTGCGCCAATTGCACTTGAACGAATCAAAAGCCTTTGCGACCGGAGCTGCATCTGCCGCTGGAACTGCGGTGGGACAAAAATAGCTGATAAAATAAAAGACAACAGGCCAGAAATAAAACAAGTTATATCAGAAATTGCACCAACGGAAGAAACTAAACGCGTAATGATAAGGACAACAAAAATCTTTTATCGCCAAGAGGAGAGCAAATTATACAAAAATTAATATCTAAGGCAACAGAACCAAATTTTATATAATCTAATGAATAAAAATGTCTGTTATAAATTACCTCGAGTTAGAGGAGACCTATGACATAGATGATACAGTAACAGAATTTGAGTATGTTGAATATCTCGACGAAAATTCTAATGAGCCTAATAAAGTTGGCGTTAGAACATTTCATACACGTGCCGAGGATATGTTTCATTTGCCTCATAAAGCAATGTTGGAAGTTCGTGGTCAGATTATGACAGTAGCTAATCCACCTGCTGCAATTGCAGCTGGAGCAGAAATAGCTCTCATAACAACGGTTGGGCCTATTTAAAAGTGTCAGGTATCAGCTAGTTAATCAAACAGTGGAAGATATATCAAGTCACCTACAAGTTGCAAGTACAATACTACATATTATTTCGTTTAGTGACGATTACTCTAGATCGACTGCAACTAACATGATGTACTTTAAAGATACTGGAGCTGGTACAACTGTGACAGGTGAATTTATTTTAGGAGTAGCATTAGTGCATGGGGCTGATGCAGCTGCAGATGCTGTAATTGTAAGAAATGTTCTTATTACTAATGCTGTCAATTTTAGTATAACCCCACCAGCTGCAGACGCTAACGCAGACGCAACAAGAGTTTCACTTACTGCTGCTTGTAATAATTTTGGTATAACACCACCAGCTGCAGCTGCGGACGGTGTTGCAATGTCAAATTTGATTAATAGCTCAATTAACGTAAGAAATATACGTTACAATGATGGCTATGCCAGAAGAAAGGCACTTGCAGCAGGATCACGTCAAATTACAATGATGCTGCCATTGATTACAATATCTGGATTTTGTCGGGATTATAATAAAGTGTTTTGTGGAGTAAAACACACACTTATTTTAGATCGGGCATAACAAAATGATTATTTACTTCGAGTTGGCGGTGTTGATGTAGAATTTATTAGAAACAAACTTGCTTTATGGATGCCACAAATAACACTGTCATTCACAAAAGCAGTAGAATTAAATGATATGCTTAAAAAATATACAAAGAAAATTTATTTTCAGCAACATAAAATATATCAGACTGCAGTTCCAAATACTACCGACTACACATGGCGCGTCACAACAACGTTAAGAGAACAACTACCACAACAATTATTTGTTGTATTTCAACGACAAGCGCGACGCGGTAACCAGCAACAAAATAACGCAATATTTGATAACGCTGATATTAGGAGAATATACGCCAGGATAAACTCCAAACAGTATCCGGAACGAGCTATAGAAAGCAATTTCGCAGATGACGCCAATAAAAATCTTACTCGACCGTACATGTATATTATGGACTCAGCGCAGAAATATCAGGACGCTGGAGATGTATCTCAAAAATTAGTAGAGGAATTTCGTACACTTTATCCGATATTTTATTTTGATGTTAGTAAACGCAACGAGCGAGGTGTTGATTCGACAGCTGATATTGAAATTACCTGGGCATTAGGTATGGTTCCAGATGCGTTGTACGATTATGCGCTGGTGATCAGCGACAGATTTATAACAATTGACTCTGTCGGAGGTGAAATAACAGTCCAAGTTTGAAAAAAACTTGGAGTTTAATATAACTCTCTTGATATATGACAAAATACATCGAGAAAGAAATATATTTGACTGACAGTCAAGTTAAAAAATTAGCGGCTGCTATTGCTAAGCATAGGCCGGTATCACTAAAAAGTAATTCATCGATAACGGACGGTATTTTAACAAAATTAATACTAACTAAAACACAGATAAATAAATACGATCGCGGTAAACCGTTTGTTTTAAATCTAAGCAAGTCACAAGTAAAAATAAAGTTTCCGCGACGTGAAGTTGTTGCTAATGCCGTTGACGATATCTGGGCGATATATTTAGTTGATGTGTCAAATCTTGCTCAGTGTAACGATAACAAAAATATCTTTTTAACGTTGTAGATGTTTTTAGTAAATACGCGTTTAGTGTACCCGTTTCGGATAAAACAAGAACATCGATAACTGATGCACTAAAACAAATAATAACAAGTACAGAAAGAAAACCAAACAGAATCTGGACCGATCATGGAGCGGAGTTTTTTAATAAAAAATTTGAGCAGTTTCTGAAGCAAAATAACATTAAAAATATGTTACAGGAAATGAAGGTAAGAGCGTTATCGTCGTGCGATTTAATCGCACACTAAACGAGCTGATATATAAACATTTGACAGCTAAAAATACAAATAAATATATTGACGATCTACAGCAGATTGTTGATAAATATAATAACACGAAGCATAGATCAATAAAAATGTCACCAAATGATGCAACTAAAAATGCGATTCTTGCAAATGAAAACATGTACCGCCGACATAAATTTAAAGTTGGTGATAAAGTTAAAATTTCTCTGACGATAAAAATATTTGAAAGAGGAGTTACTCTACACTGAAGCGAAGAAGTATTTGTTGTTGATAAAGTTTTACTGACAATACCTGTAACATACGCGCTAAAAGATTTATTAGGTGAGCCTATATCTGGTAGTTTTTACGAGCAGGAACTGCAGACAACTGAGCAAGATATATTTGTTATTGAAAAAGTTATCAGGAAAAAAGGTAATAAAAGTTTAGTTAAATGGAGAGGATACAGCGATAAATTTAACAGCTGAATCTATATCGAAATAATATTGTTATAAATTTGCTCGCATTTTAGCAGTACAGATTTACATTTAACCGGTCTACACAAGGATATTAAATATAATTTTCTTGCATTATCGACCTGCATTAAATTAAATATTTTAACAAAAATAAAATCGTATTTTATGCTTCTTGTTGGCCAGCAATTTTCAGATTAATAAAAGGTTTTATAAGTTGCCAAAATATTTGTTGCTTGGCAACTGTAAAATTAAATTTTATTATTTTTTTGGCGATATGATACTTAACATTATATCGTCCAGTTGTCGGTCTGCTGTAATTTCTTTTATCAACCACGTCCACGATCTGGTCTTGTTCATCGTCATTGTTAAATAAAATGTCATCTTCGTTATAACCAACCGACTCACATTTTATATCGCCAAAGATGAAATCTCTTGAGACAGCACCTCCTGCTGTAAAATTATCGTCCGCGTAAATATCAGCAAGTCGTTTCATTAAATCCATATTATGATATGTTTTTATCTAATTTATTATTATAAATGACTAACGAGATAAAATATCATCAGAAAGTTGATATATTAAATTACAGAGAATTAGCCGAGGGAGTGCGAAAATGTTATCAGGACATTCTTGCTCTGTTGGCGTTATTGTGATGAAAGGTGATTCTTATAAAATTCTTCTAACAGCATCAGAAAAAAATAAACTTAATGACAGTACATTTGTAACACTGAAATTTAATAACGATGATGTTATTGCGTTTGCTCACAATTACTTAACTAAAAACGAGATAGAAAATGTAATTAATCGTCGCATTTGAAAATAAATCTGTCAAAGGTTGATTGTGATGTTGGCATATTTGTTATTCCATCTGCAACAAATTTTATTCCTCTAGGATTGGTTAGTGTTCCTCTGACACCTATTCTAAAATAACCGCTGTTGTTCGTAAAACCAACAACTTTTTTCGTTTGGATATTTCGAATAATTCCATTATCATTTGCCTCGTAAAGATCAAATACGGGATGAGGTTGAAATTCGTTTTGTAAAGACAAGTTTCAATGTTGTCATCAGTAACCGCGACGTTGATATGATATACTCGCTGTCCAGATGGTATGTCTCCGCAAAACAAAGTGTAAATGAAATCTTTCCTTAACATTTCAACTCTCTCAGCATTATCACCTTTAACACTAATCTTATAACCAAATGGTGTTTATTTACCAAACGGTTGTCCGTGTTCGACGTGTATCACCGACCCTAACATATTTCCCGCGTATAAGTTGTACTTGGGATGAACATAGTAGTACTCTTGCTCGCTTGCGCTTGTCAGATTTTGTGTCATTATACTATAATCATTTTATATCTCTGATTGATTATTCAGCTAGTGCGTGCTCAGTGTGCGGTGAGATATCGGCACAATCAATTAAATATATAAAATGTTATATAAATATAATGCTGAAATTGCGAAATACTGTCAAGAAGAGCCTTATAGGAGAACCTACAAAAATAGCCAATGCTTTTGCAGGATAGGACAACAACTATCGGTTTGATAATCAAAATATTTTAGCAAATTTTAACTCTAAAAATTTGTTTCATCTTTTACATCCAATTGTAACGCGAGTACTTGCATCTCATAAAGGTATCAAGCTAATAGTGCAGTACCATGTTATTTTATCAAAGTTACATGGACTTCAAAAATATATACTTGATAAAAATCTTTAAAAATGTAGATTTCATCAACGAGATTGCCAAACCATATTTAACGGCTAAATCACGAAAAATATTGGCTAGAACAAATATTTCCTCAGTCGCTGATGAAATGCATGAAGAAATAAATAAAAAAATTGGAGGAATTTACTACATCAGGATTAGGTTGGAAATTTGAAATGATAAAAGAAGTTTTATTTCACACATTGAAATATAACGCACTTCACGGTTGTTCTTACGTTGATCTCCCTCAAAAAATTAAAAGCAAAAAATGTTGCATAAACGTAAAGAACTTTGATAACAGATGTTTCCAGTGGGCTATTCTTTCTGCAATGTTTCCAGCTGAAACAAATGATGATCGCGTTGACAAGTATTTTAGTCACGTATTAAAATTAAATTTCATGGCACTGACTTTCCAGTTGCAGAAAATCAAATACCAAAGTTTGAAAAGCAAAAAATTATTTCAATAAATGTTTTTGGATTAGATGAAAAAGATAATATTTACCCAAGATATATTTCAGCATTTGCTACACAAAATACAATACATTTATTATTTTATAAAGGACATTACAGCTGGATAAAAAACCTTAACGGCCTAGTTGGCAGACAATATAATAAAAATTAAAATAAGAAATATTTTTGCTACCGTTGTTTACAAGGTTTTTCTAAAGATGAAAAACTGCAAGAGCACCTTAAATACGGTGTTAATGTTCAAAGAATAACAATGCCAGGAGAAAAAGAAAAAGTATTAAAATTTAAAAATTATAATCATAAATTAAATATTCAGTTTGCTATTTATGCTGATTTCGAGTGTCTACTTGTTCCTGTGGCAGGCGCAGAAAATGATCCAAATAAATCAAGCACCAGAAAAATAAAACAACATGTTCCCTGTGGAGCAGCTTATAAAGTAGTTTGTTGCGCTAACAATAATTTTTCAAGTCCGGGGCCCCGAGTGGCCGAGTGGTCTAAAGCGCTCTCCGTTACGGATCACTGCCATCTCACCTCTGTCTGCGTGGGTTCGAGTCTCGGATTCGGCCAATGTGGGTATGTGAGAAAGTTTGCCAGTAGCTTCTCGTGGGTCGGTGGTTCTTTCTGGGGTTACCCGGGTTCTTCCTCCACCATTAATACTGACCGCCATGTATCGTGTGCTGAAAAATGGCGTTAAACCCTACAAGAACAGAACAGAACATTTTTCAAGTCCAATAAAATTGTACAGAGGTGAAGGTTCTGCCGTGTGGTTACTAAAATTTTCAACAGATTATCTAAAACAGCTCCAATAAAAATAACATCCAAACAACAACTTGATTTTGATGAGGCAGTTAATTGTCATATCTGCGAGAAACCTCTGGATGGCAATAAAATGCGCGATCACTGTCATCTAACCGGCCAATATCGCGTAGCAGCACATAATAATTGTAATTTGAAATTTCATGCGCCAGATTTATTCCTGTCGTTTTACATAATTTTCGTGGTCATGATAGTCATATCATTGTCGAAGTATTTGGCGATGAGGAAATTAACTCCAAACTAAAATTAAATAATATAATAAAATGTATTCCAAACAATTTTGAAAAATATATGTCAGTTACGCTCGGCAAATTACGTTTCATCGACAGACTGCAATTTATGGCAGCACCATTAGATGAGCTTGTAAAAGGTTGTAGCAGTTTCAATAATTTAGAAAGTTGCTTTGTTGGAGACTACGTCTCTCTGACAAAATAGGTGTTTTTCCGTATGAGTATCTCGATGACTGGAGCAGATTTGATCAAACTTCTCTTGCTAACAATGATAAATTTTTCTGTCACTTAAAAAATGAAAATATTACAGTTGACGAGTACAAACATGCACAGGAAATTTCGAATAAATTTGGTTGTAGGACACTTGGTGATTATCGTGATTTATATTTAAAAACAGATATATTATTACTAGCAGAAGTTTTCGAGAGTTTTCGTAAAGTTAGTCATGAAAATTATGGATTAGATCCATGTTGGTATTATTCTGTGCCAGGATTGTCGTGGGATGCTCTGCTAAAAACAAGCAGGATAGATTTGGATCTATTAACTGATGTTGATATGTTTAATTTTAATGAAAAAGGAATTCGTGGCGGAATTAGCGTTATAACAAAAAAAAAAAAAAAAAAAATATGCGGTAGCTAATAATAAATATTTAAAAAATTACGATACAAATTTACCGTCAAATTATATTATTTATCTGGGCCCTATTAATTTGTATGGTGATGCTATGTTAGAGCCAATGCCGTGTGGTGGGTTTCATTGGATAACTCCAGATCAATTTCTTAAAGAAACCGATAAAGATTTACGAGAAAATGTCAGTTATTTTGTTGAAGTTGATATCGATTATCCAAGTTCGTTACATGGTCTAGATAACGACTATCCGTTTTGTGCAGACTCAATGGTGATGGATTATAGTTTATTATCGCCTGAACAACATTCAATGACAACAGCAAAAAATTCGATTATTAATAAGTTAGTTCCAAATTTGTTAAATAAAAGAAAGTACGTGATACATTACAAAAATTTAAAACAAGCAGTAGATGCTGGACTAATTCTGAGAAAAGTTCATCGCTTGTTAAAATTTAATCAATCATGGTGGATGGCAGATTATATTGATTTAAATACCAAACGTCGTGCTATTGCTATGACCGACTTTGAGACAAACTTTTTCAAGCTGATGAATAATTCCGTGTTCGGTAAGACGATGGAAAATATCAGAAAGCGAGTCAATATTGAAATTGTAAATGATGTAAATCGCAGAAATAAATTAGTTAACGATGACGGTTTTGTTAGTATGAAAATATTTAATAAAAATCTTGTTGCAATTCAGTGACTTTCACTATAATTTTACCAAAAAGCAGTGGTCAGATTCGGAGTTGCTATTTACTGACAGGGATTCACTTGTATATAACATAAAATGTGAGGATGTTTATCAAGATACTTATAACAATAAAAATTTATTTGATTTATCGGATTATCCAAAAAGTAGTGGATTTCATGATGATGCAAATAAAAAAAGTCATCGGCAAGATGAAAGATGAATTTATGCTTGCGCCAGTTAGGGAAATTGTTGGACTAAGAAGTCAAATGTACGCCGTTATTTTAGATGACAATAAACTGACAAAAAGGCAAAAGGTTTTCCTCGCGGATACGTAAAAATGTGTATGAAATTTGGTGATTTTACAGCAGCGCTAAACACCTGCACTAATTTTATTAAAACAAATGTTATCAGAACAAATCATCACAAACTTAAAACAGATACAATTATAAAGCGTGGACTAAGTAATTTTGATGAGAAGAGATATTGCGAGGACGGAATTAATACGTTAGCTATTGAACACTACGCAAATCAACATCTTTAATTAATTTTGGCTGAACTTTATAAATAATGTTCGAAAATTTAACATTAGCCGATGGAGCTAGTAGCAAAATTAAAAATTTAATTGTTAATGGCCAGGAATTATCAGTTGAATTTAATGATGAAATTTCAGGTATTTGTTTTAGTAAATTTGATAAAATAAAACTCTCGCTTATTAAATCAGATAACAGCAAATATTTTGATTATCTTGAAATGTTGAGAGATGAGCTTATGCTGAAATACGATAATCTTTATGATCAGAACAGTCAAGAAAAATACACAAAAATATATATTGACCTGAACCGGTCCAAGGTTTTTGCAAAAGGTGCTAAGTATATTCTCACCAGGAGAGCAATGAAAGAGTTATTTGAATGTCATCGAAAAGTAAGCGGAAACGTTAAATTTTATTTATATAAACACGATAATGAATTATTCCTAATATCTACTGTCGATACATTGATAATAGGTGAGGAAGTTCTTTAAAGGGAGAAACTCTGTCTGTCTTTCTTGTATTTTAAGGGAGATAACTCTGTCTTCCTTGTATTTTAAAGGTTGTCTCCCTTGCATTCTATAATAAATTTTGTTTATAAATAATTATATTTTTATTTACTGATAAATAATATTTTTCTTGTTTTTTTAAGAAACATTATCTTTGTTTTTATGATTTTGTGAAGTTTCTTGCTTTTTTGAGATTTTTTCAGAGATAATAATTAAGATTAATGGAAAAATACGATAATGAATTAAGCCACGCCTATTGTGTAAGCTGCTTTTAGATTTTCAATTATTGGTCAGCTTATACAGCCCTTATCTAGTTTGGGGTTCCGCCCTAAAATTTCTCAAACTTAAACAGACAAAAGCACATTCAATCCCACCATATCACCACGTGGTGTGTGCTCTTTTTGCACTCACCTGGTGTTGATTATGGGGGGGGAGGGGGAGGAGAGTGTGCAGAAATCTGTTGAACGTAGAGAAGGACCCCGTATAATATTTTTGATTATTTTTATTTTAAATGATTTAAAGTCAACATGATGGTGATAGTAATCATAGTAAATGAGAGTTTCTATCTCAGAGACCCATACCCTGACAAAACATATTTTGTCAGAAATATGCTAGAAGTCCTTATCATATGAAAGTCATTGTTTTGAGCTAGAAAAGACTGCTGTCAACATAGAAGGTTTTTGGAGGGGTAGGGGGTCTCTGAGATAGAAACGTCATTTACTATTACTATTGATATTTCGTGGAATTGACGCGCAAGGTCTTAGAAAAAAACGTTCGACTTGGTGTACCTCCGACCACACCTGGGATGAATTTCGTGACAGGTTTACGCCGATCACAAAGGACCCGTATAGTTTTCTCACCATTGATTTGCAGGGTAAATATCGTGCCGGTTTGGATGCGTCAATTTAACAAACATAATAATCATATAAAAGGCCGCCAAAAGTCGCCAAACTGTGCGAGAAGACTTTACAGCCGGGATTGAACAACCATTTGTGCCGCTGATTAAACCCACAAAAGAAATTGATGAATGTGCAGAGGATATTAAAAAGGCCAAAAAGCCACAGTGGAAGATGTGGCAGCTCTTACTGGAAAAGAAGAAGGACCAGGTTCATTTTGTAACAAACGTACCATGATATAAAAGAGCCACACAAATAAGAACAGAGTTTTTCACACATTTTCCACAGGTGATTGAGGAAGTCCAAGAAGACGGTAGTGAAACTGGAGAAGCCTTTGGTGTGCTCGCAAAAGGTATAAGTGGACTTGCTGAGAACGTTAGCGAGTCAGTTGCCAGAATATCAAAAGAATATCGAGTGATACCTGCCTACAAGTCAGAGATGCAAACACGACCTCAATTATTTAACGAAATATCTCGCCAGAAGATCTTCCTTCAAAAATCCTGTATATGTTGCTCTTAACAGACCTGGTAACTGGAAAGAGTATATAAGAATAACATCAAACACATGATAAATACATGAGTACTGAATGGCCTAAAATGATATTCAGGGAGTTTACTGGAAAGAAACAAGCTACCGGTGAAGTGGGCTCATTTTCTAGAAACGTGTAATCCATTTATTAGCGGAGACATTGTAAAAGGTAAAACTTCAAGGGCAGAATATTTGGCACGGTACACACCTCAACCAGTTATGCAATTACAACCACAAAAACTTTCTAAAGACTCCAACACTGAATATGTGGAAGATGAACAACGTTTGTAAGAGGAAAGACGTGCATATTCGGAACAACAAAAACGACAACGTAAGAAGGGAAGAATTTAACAGGTGGCTAGAGAAACAAACTGCACCTCAATTTTGCACAGAGAAAGAGCAACCCAAATGTATATCGGAAAAACTAAAAAGGTGGCAAGAAATAAAAAGTTTAAAGCAGACTCTAATGTGGATGTGGATGGAAGAACAGGAAAAGAAAGGAAGTGGCCATGGTAAACTGTGTACCAAACGATTAGAAACACTTGTGGGATCAGTTCATGCGGGCAACATAGCATCAGAAGTCATTAACGAAGCGACACCGATTTGCCAGTGACTGGTCACCAACGACATCATGGACAATGACACATATCGCGCATTGATGCATGAACTTGCTGAAGATGTCCATGATGTATACGACGAACAGAGATCGGACACCGATGATGAGTTCTGATGAGACGCTACGCGGTGAAAAGCTTCAGTGAAACAGATTGTTGTAAATGCAGCCCAGAGCGTTACCTCGGTGATCACAATCTCATCAACGAAACCAGAATTCAACGTGACATTTTCTTCACCTGTTGCTGCTGATAAATCACCCACAATTGAGATCGCTCTTGCGTCGCTGTGAGTTTATTACAGTTGGCCTAATATCACAACCATTTGATGGTCTGCCCGGGAACAATTCATCTGTTTTCTGCAGATCGTGGATCAACTTTGGGTATTGTGGAACTTCCTACAGTCGCGTACTACATTACCTCGATCAATGATGGCATCAGATGAAGAATTTCGGTGTTGTCTGACAAGAAATCCACAATTTCAATACGTGAACATGAACCAAGGCTCAGCTCCGTTATCGCCATTGAATCTCTGCAATATTTAGTCAACGTTGGACAGTTGTCGATGCGAACAGTTCTTTGTTGGCTTAATGATATTCTGGAAAATAAACAAATTTGAGTGCAGGACCTAACGGGACTGGATATCATATCGCGCCTGACATTGTGAGGATTTCCTTAACAACCCAGGTCACTTGAACTTGTGACGCTCTTTGTAGTAGTTATGAAAGCAGGTCTTGAAAGACAGGCATAGTCTTCCAGGGTTACATCTGTTTGGGTTTAAAGCAGGTCTGGAAAGACAGTCATAGTCTTCCAGGGTTACATCTGTTTGGGTTTAAAGCAGGTCTGGAAAGACAGGCATAGTCTTCCAGGGTTACATCTGTTTGGGTTTAAAGCAGGTCTGGAAAGACAGGCATAGTCTTCCAGGGTTACATCTGTTTGGGTTTTAACCAACCTTGGAACCAAGTCATTTGATGTCGATTACGCACACAGCACCTGTGCATCTTTCATGCCATAATAGTCGGCTGACCCATAATCGTTTTTCCTTTGTGGATCAGGACGAGCACGTTGTGGATATGCGCAGCGAAATATTGACGATGCAACTGTACATTAGAGATCGGCCTTGATATTTAAATATAATAATGACGGTCGTGAGCGGACGTGTGAAACCCGTTTACACGAGAAAACCGGTTTATGTTATAGGTTATTGACTGAGTACTAAAAAATATTGGCTCCGAGTGCATGTGGCAAAGAATGCCCGAGTTGCGAGGATATCCTACGCCACATGAACGAGGGACCAATATTTTTCAATACTCAGTCAATAACGTTTTTATTATATACTTAATAACAAGCATATTAATCATTCTTTTATATTAAAGGATAATACAATTGAAACAATAAAATTGTTTTGTTTTGTTTCATATTTTACATGATGTTCAATTACTGAATGAAACACGAGTACCGCGCATTAATATGCACTGTTGTATTGCTACGGACGCGCGCATCGCCAGTGAATTAAAATCAGCTTCTAAAAGAGAATGGAATGTTATGTTGCCAAAGAATATGTGAGGAAAAAAAAAAATTAATACATCAATGGAAATTGAAAATACAATTATGAAAAGGTGCGCCAGAAAATATTTCCTTGAAAGTGGTCTTTGTGGGCGACTTGGTCGTCTTAAGATGATGCCGTCATAGCCGAAGAAGTACATGGGGTGGGGTGGGGGTGGAACAGTAGTCCTTCTGCTCATTTACACTTAGTTTAGAGTCGTACGTCATGACTGATTAAATACTTTTGTGTCCTGTGATTCATGAATCTATTCTGGATTCCCGCATTTTCAGCATCAACCTTCATCAGGGTAGTGTGTCCCATCGGTCTTGGGTAATACCTCAAAATAAGAACTGATATTCATTTTGAAGTCGCTGTGTTTCACTAGATTCCAAGTACGGGATACAACTGCTATTCTGAGTGACAAATGTGCACCGTTTATGTGAAACAAAATATGCTCAAGAACGTGCTGACTGAGACATTGTATCAAAGGTCAGCGTGATGTGCTCTCTCTCTCTCTCTCTCTCTCTCTCTCTCTCTCTCTCTCTCTCTCTCTCTCTCTCTCTCTCTCTCTCTCTCTCTCTCTCTCTCTCTCTCTCTCTCTCTCTCTCTCTCTCAGTTTCCATTTTTTTTCTTGCAATTTTAAATCTTTGGATTTTGGTGGTGGCTACAGTAGGTATTTTTTAAAATTTCATTCTGGATGAGAGCAATGTCTAGCCGTCATACTTGCAAATAGAAACAAAAACTTCATTAAGAAAGTCATTCAGTAGGTGTGGATGGGTATTTTCTATTGTCCTAGGATCTCTCTTCACATCTCATAACCATAGCTGAATATTTTTACATCTCGTTGCGTCGCCACTTTGGTATTGTGCTTCTTTCTGATTTTCAATGACATTTTCCACGTCACCTGGATTTATGTGTTGATCTCTTGCCTCCACTTTTATTTCTTACTCAAGCGGTTGAAGAAGCAAAAAGTTGGAAACGTCAAAATTTTAGACACGTTAAGCGTTCATTGCCATTTTTATTCCGATTACACAAAACTAGTTCTTCGATCGCGGGCACGTAATTACCATATAAGGGAGCGGTGAATATTTTTACTTAACTACGGTCAATACCGCTGGGTATAGACCCGTAGCAACAATGTTAAACTAATGGGACTTTTTATGAAGTATATAATAAGACATATTATGGAACTGGACTCGGTGATATTGTTCGTGGATTGTTCACGGCCGTACCAAAGGTGCTCGGGGCTCTCACCTCTCACGCTGCGCCAATCGCCAAACAAGTTGCAATGCGAGTCGTTGATAGCATCAAATGTGCTGCTGTGGATCAGATGAAACAACTTGGATTGCTGACGGCTCAATCGCTTCAAAATCGACTAGGACGATCGACTCGAGCACTATCAAAACCGGTTACGTTAACATCAACAGAAACAATGCCTCCTGCAGTTAGTAAAATCAATGAAGTCGCTCAACAACGATTGTCAGATTCAGTGATTGCGAATCTGACATTGGGAAGTGGATTACGGTTGAGGATGTGAATGGTATGAAATAAATTAATAATGTATAAGTGGAAAATAAAGTTTCATCATGGTTTACTTCAAAGAGAGCTCTGATCCAGCATTTGACGTGGGTTCGAATGTGCTGGTGGATCAAAGACTAAGAGATTTGCAGTATTATTCATACCCGACCAGAGACCCCAATCAATTTAAAATAGAATTAAAAGTGGAGGACTCGTCCATGTTTTTCCTTCCATGTGAGGCATTTTTGGAAGCTGAGGGAAAAATGGTGCGCGAGAACAATGCCAATTAGGATGCCAATGTCCAAGTAGGATTTGTTAATAAGGGTATTATTGTTCAATAGTGCACGTTACTCCATCGATAGTAACTAAATCGAATCAATTTTTCACAACGTGGAAGTGCACACGACAACTTTTGGACTTGCTATATATAGCAATGATTACACGAGAACAACTGGCCCAACAATGATGTTTGACAAGGATGCAAGTGACCATGCAGATAATAGACCGTATATAATTAGACGTCCACCTGCCTTTGCAGGGATAGAAGATATGATTATTAATACCAACCAGGATTTCAGTCACTGATTTGCATAGCATCGATCACAAGTCATTAGTAATTCATTAAGATTTTCGTGCACAGTTCCCCTCAGTCACATATTTGGCTTTTGTAGATATGTTCGCAAGTTTATATTTGGAACTAAACACACACTCACCTTGTTTCGTAAGAGCAAATCCAACGATGCAATTTGGCGTGATAGAGCTGCCGCAGCTCGTAAAGTTATATTAGATGCACTGACTTTGTGTATGCCTGTGTTATCCCCCTGAACGACAACAGAATCACGCTTGTTATCGTTTATGCAGTCGGGAACTACTTCAAAATTACATAGTCATCTACTTGACCTCAGGCCACAATTAACAGTTTCTAAAAAAAACCCTACTACCTAATGGAAAATAATCTTCTAGAAGCGTCTTAATGTTTGCAAAATGAAGTCTTAGTTACAATTAGAAGGTCTATTACTAAAATTATAATATAGAATGTGGAATATATCAGGTAGGCCAGGTATATTTATAAGGGAATTCCAATAACCTAGACCCTGACCCAAATAAATATGTTCCTTCTATTAATAATTATCCTAATATTAAATTCATACACATAAAGAATAATTTAGCTATCTTATAGCTGTTTTCAGAATTTAAAAAAAAATCAGCGATTCAGGTCAAGTAGAAAATGAACTTGATATTGGACAATGTCAAGTCCAGCATACAATGTTACATTATCAATAGCATATATTGAAATTTCAAAAAAAGTAACAAATAGTGCAGATTAAAAATAAATAACAAAGTTGTACCCGGTTTATTACTTTTCATATGAACAAATGGAATTGTTCAGGCAATCCGTCGTTGACATGTACTATTTATGCACGGGCTGGCGATGGTTATCGAAGCTATTCTGTCATAATTTCTGACAAGTCACTGTTTTGGAGGGTGCTGGTGACCGAATGAGAGTGATGGATAATTCATAATTAAACCTGTTATGTATTTTAATAATAATGTCATATCACGAAGTGAAAGCTGGCGTTAGCGAGAATTAGTCGGTAAAAATAAAAAAGAAATTTAAAAAAAAAACAACATTTGTGGGGCCACAATAAAACTTTCTCCGGCAAAAGTTGCGGTGTTAAGGTATGTCGGAACTGCATATGGGACGGAACTTAAAAAGGGCAGTTTTGGAGGTCGTATGAAAAAGGAAAAGACCTTCAACAAACTCGTCGAATACCCTCGGGCAGAGGTCTTCTATTACTCGGTTACAGAAGATCACGCCTTTGACCAAAATTGACTTACTCGCGATGGCAAAACCAATATGTTAGTGGTGTCTTTATGCGAAACGAACTTGTATCGACGGTGCCACGCCCACATGAAACCGGCATCATCAACTTGGATTTGACAACAGGCCCTGGCACTCACTGTGTCGCATACTTGGTAACACCTCTACATTGTTTGTATTTTGACTCGTATGGACTTGCACCACCAGCTGAAGTTGTTAATTATTGAACCAGGCGCGGTGAACCTCGATGACAACCACTGTTTTATTCGACTATACCAGTACAAATTCGGTTGGATGGACCCATATGCGGTCATCTTGTTCTTGAACCATTGCACGCATTTGAGCGTTCACAAACTCCGCAAGCACTTATTGATTTTACATTAAAGTATATTTAATATTATACAAAATGTCTATTAACATTTATGGACGTTACTCGGCTCGATGACGCAGTGCTGATGTGGATCTAAACCCTATTTGCCTCCAAAGCGGATTTGTCTGAGTTTACTAGTGTTGATGGTGTTGACCCAGGTGACGTTATTTTTGAAGATAATACTGACAAGCTTGAAACGTCTAATGTTGACATTCAAGATATTATTGTGAAGTTGTTGCGAAGAACCTGGTTGAGATCATTGAAAATGGTAGAATCAGAGGCGGCGGGTTGTCGGTCGCGTTTTTCAGAGAGTATATACCGATGCTACAACAAAACAATAGGTGGATGAACAAATCGCTAACGTGCCAGCATCACCATGCGTAATAACTTAATGGATCCAGATTATTGGAGTATTAATCAAAGAAGGAGAGAACAATATGGCTTACTCTCAGGACATGGCCGACTTATTTAACTGTCTCTTTATGGAAATGGTTTTAGTTAACCTAAAAGTGGCATCATAAAGATGATCGGGTCCGGACAATACTTGTTTATCATAAGCTGAACTAAAGTTAGGTGGGATAAAATAATAATGCTATACAATCATAGACATCATCCTGGTAGGCAGACACTTATATCACGTGTTCAAGCAACCAAAAGTACTGTTGCAGAATTGTTCACATTTACATGTTCAACATTATTAGTTGCCTGAGATGGAATTAATTTCGAAGGTATAAGCGTTTATCCGGAAGGATACTTAACTGTTTATGTGTTTATGTTATCTGTATTTACGATTG
>JAECUM010005363.1:0-44141 GCA_016617855.1 Megalonaias nervosa | reverse complement strand
TGCAGTATCTGCTGGTTCCATTCACTGCCTTAAATTGATTTGTCAGATCAGTAAGGAGAGAGTAGAAAAACGAAAACGTGTATAGTATACAGTACTAGAATTACTAAAAATTGAAGAAGAGATAATGAACCTGGGAAAATTATTTTTAATGATTATTTACAAAGATGCTTCATTCAGATAAAACTGCATCTTATGCTCTGTAATTGTATGATTTTATATTTACCCAATGTTGTAATCTTTTTAACATTGTAATTATGATTGGAATGTACTTTATCATGTTAAAATTTAAATCCTTCTGATAGCACATCCCATTTGATCCTGTCATTTTAATTGATAGGAACAAATTAACGACGTGGACGAGTTCATTGCGTCATAAAAGAAGCTCTCAAACAATCAAAAGAATGAACATGATATTTGCACAGTACACATCAAACATGAGACGCAGTATTGAAAATAACATTCTGATCAGTGAAACATTTATTTAGGAGAAATGTTTATAATTTTGTTGCAAATAGAATGATTCAGGCTATGGCCAGTGCTCTTTATGGTCTATGGAAATACCATAGAAAAGCATATTGAAACAAAGGTCTATTGTGTATATATATATATATATATATATATATATATATATATATATATATATATATATATATATATATATATATCAGAGACATACCATTTTAAATTAAAGAAAAATGAAGGTTTTTGTAGAAAACTAAGAGCCTCGGAGCCAATAAGCCAAGACAACAAAGAAGCCATATTTTCACTGGCTAATTGGACTGTCACACAGCAGCTGCTTTGCTACAATGTTTTGGATTTAGGATAGCAATAGAAGTCATACAGGTCATGTACATAGCTAGAGTCCCTCCAACAAAGAGCATGCAAGTGACATGGCATAAAGGTATGTCTCCTTTACTTGGTAATAAGAATGGCAATACATAAACTTACAGTTTTGCATCTCAGTTTCCTTTAAATGTACTTTCTTAGTTCTGCAAATCCGAATTACATGACTCATGTCCTGGTTTCCAAAACTTGACACACACCATGAAATTGTACTGCAATTTCGCACCGAAATCACATTCTCTTTACTGCACTCAAAATGAAATGAACGTGATAGTCACATAGCATCTACTTGAACATTTTAATCGAAAGAATTAATATTTTTCCAACATCTTGATTTCAAACAATGGCAGAACAGAAATATTCTCCCAAAGTCGTGCAGTATTACTTAGAAAAACTCTTTCATATTTTCCCATATAAATACAGCAACATATTAATACTATATATATGCACACTAAATCCTACGTATATACACACTAAAAGTAATAAAGCTCACGTAACCACTTAACATTGTGTCAATTAAGTTTACAGGTACATGCAAGCTGTTGAAATTTAAATAATCCCAAAATACCATAATGACACATGTTAAGGTTTATCAGAGCCATGTATTTGGAGGACCTGAATTGTATTTACCACTCATAACACTATGATCATATGTCTGTGTTGTTCTTGGGCAGAGGTTTTAATTAAAGATCATACACAAATGTACTTTTTAATAACCAGCATGTTTTTCAGCATCCGAATGAAAACATGGTATAAGGGATTAATTTTGACAGGTAATTGATTTGTATTAATACTGGTATCCATATTGTTTTAACCATCCCATGTAGCCAACCTTTGATGGTGGGATATTTGTATTATTTTGCATTCCTTATTTGGGTATCTGTAGAGGTGAATCCCCAACATTAAATACATATAAATACATAAACTTTAACAGTGGCAAATCCGTGAATTTAAATACCCAAGAAAATGCAGTAATTTTGACAGAAACAAAAAGTGATACACACGAAAAAATTTAATAAAACCACTCTGTGGAAAGCTAGCAATTACAGTGACACTTTAAGCTCACCTCTTTGAAGTAGAGGAGAGTTATTTTACTACCCCAAGCATAGGCATCAGCATTGGTGTCAGCATCAGCATTGGTGTCAGCATCAGTATGGGTGTCAAGATCAGCATTTGCACATATAAAGGCATACAATATACAGTTTCACCCAGTCTTTCTTTGAGTTGGTGTTGATAGCACAAATCTTTACCAACATGTAAATTAGTCATACATTGTTGGTTAGGATGTTGCCATTACTTCAGGGTTATTTCTTTTTACCCCGTATATGTGCTGTTATAGGATAGAACAGAACAAAACGTTTATTAAAAAAAAAAAATCTCAGGCCACACAAAGGTGGCTTATGAGAATACCACAACAGCTATAATATTGTAAGGTGCTATCACTAACATATGGAGATAGAAATCACATCATAGGTCAACATGTACAATCATAGCAAGAACAAACATTCAGAGATAATGTGAAATCATTTGGGTACATAAGCGTAACATGAATCATCAAACTTTGTGAGAAGATGCATCTTGATGAGGACATTTTATTCACAAAAGTAGATGACTGACAAACATATGCTGAACTGGCTTTGATTATATTATGTGATTATTTCTCAAGCTCTGTTCATGCTTGAATCATCAAAGTTGATGATTGTAAATGCATCTCTGTTAGTATTCCCCCCCCCCTTACAACAAAGTCACTGACCTCTATTTCAGTTTTTGTATATAGCTCATGACCATTTAGGTTTTGTGCATATAAGGATCATGAAACTTGGCATGAGGATTCCTCTTGATATGTATTATAACTTGATATGTGAGCCCAATTTTATGTTAAGTGTCTATGCTCTTAAAATAAATAACAGAAACGAATGAAAGGCAACAAGCTTTGTAAAATTTAACAAATAGTTTGTTTCCCTGGAACACAAAGTAAAAATGCAATGAAAAGGAACTTATGTTATTGAAAATTAAATCCCAAATAATCCTAGCATTACAGACACAAGTCCTAATAATTTAAAAGTCCTGAATAAAATTTTGTAGAAGTCAAAATTAACTCTAAAGTTGAAGGTATTGATGTGTCTGTTGTAGCTTGTAGAGTATTGATGTGCCAACAGTCTTTTGTTGAATCACAATAAATTAATTCTACGTCTGAGTTCACAATAAATTCCAATGAATGCTTCTACCCAAGAGCTTTAGCAGAGTACTTTTGTATTTCCAGAGAAAATAATCGCTTGAATTCAATAATTTGAATAATTATATTCCATCCCGAAATAATACATATAATACAACTTGATTGTGCTAGAACTTACAGAACGGATGAATGTTTCATTCAGTGACAAGATTATTAGCATTTTCTATTTTAAAAAATATTGCCTAATGGAAAATAACTTTCTAGAATGATCCTGATGTTTACAAAATAAAAATGTTAGTTATTATTAGAAACCAAAACCTGGACTATGTCAAATACACAAAGGAAATTTCAAAACCTAGACCCAAATAAACATATTTACTTCTATTAATAATATTTCTGATTTCAAATCCATACATATAGAGAATGATTTAGCTATGTATTTGCTGTTTACAGAAAAAAGCCAATTCAGGTCAAACAGAAATTAACTCAGTTTTGGAAAAGGTCAAGTCCAACATACAATGTTACATTACAATTGCATGTAATGATATAAAATATAAAAAACAAACAAACAATGCAAATTAAATATACATAACAAAACAAAGTATTCACTGTGATCCATACTTCATGCTTCACTGTCTTTGGATTCAATATTTTGTTTTGACTGTTTGATCTAACATCAGTTTATGTGAAGATTATATACATATATATTAGAACCACAACTGTACAGAAGAGGTCACTGTAATCTATATTGCACATTTAATTGGTTTAGGGTAAGGTTTAGATTAACTCATTTTTGCATACTGTATCTATACCATCTCTTCAGGAATCATTAAAAGTTATTAGGGGATGCAACATGTTTCCCTCACTGCAGAAGTATGTCCATATGGCCATTAATGCTTCACTGGCTATGATAAAAATTTTGTGTTTCATGTTCATTTCTCAAACACTGTTCATGCTAGAATCATGAAATTCGGGAAGATATCCATCTTTGTTAATGCCATACCATTGCAACAAAAGAGTTCAGAATGACTTATTTTAATCTTCTACTGGTTTTGCTTAAGGTTTTACGTTTCGCTCATCATCATATGAGTTTTGGGCATTTGGCATGTTTATATGCATATTATCTTACCTATACTCATGCCGCTTGTTGATGGGATGTGTCTTAATAAGTACTACATTTTTATTGCAAAAAGTTATCTCTGTGATATATATTGCATGTTTCAGTGACTTTGCTGAAATTTTTACTTTAAGGTCTCTTATTGGGTTTTTGTCATAAACTTTGATAATATACTGCATTCCTGTTAGTACTAAACCCTTTTAACCTAAGGGCGTTTTGACTTATAGTTTAATCGCTCCGGTGGCCTAAGTGGTTAGAGTGTCCATCTTGAATGCTGGAAGTCGCCGGTTAAACCCCGGCCGAGTCATACCAAAGACTTTTAAAAATGGTACTAGCAGCTGCCTCGCAAGGCACTCAGCATTAAGAAGTTATTTTTAGGACTGGTTGGCCTGGTGTCAGATAAATGTGCCTGTGTGGGACATGGTGCTACTTGTCTTCAGCATGATGCACCAACGCTAGACATCACTATAAACTGCCTCACTGCAGACATCGTAGCAATTTGACTGAAAAATTAAAGCTAAGTTAAAAATCCAAATCACACATACGACCTACAATTTATGCTTTACTAACATAGGTTGAGTATTGTGTTAGCTCATGACTATATTGATTTTTCCATGTTATATCCAGCCCTTTATAACTAGTGCAGCTGTAAATTATAGCAAATATGATTATTCACATGTAAACGTATCATATTATACTACTAGATTATGTGTCCAACTTTATTAGCAGTGAAGATATTGTAATAAAACTTGAGTCTGTTATATCTTTTGACTTGCCTGTTGCAGTTCTACCCCATGCCCTCAAGGTCGTGGTCATAATAAGGGATAAAGTAAGTCAATTTCCTGTTTCCTTATGCTGTAACATTTTCATTCCGGGAAATATTTTGATGAACTTTACCCAAGTTCACACCTTATTAGACATTAGTCAAGTCCCTAATTCTGAATATCAAGGTCATTAACAAGAAAAAGGTCATGAGCTGGAATAGCTATCTCTAATTTATTCAGTTACATGTAATGCTTATTTAATTCAGAATTATGTATTTATTCAGGAGTCCATTAAATCATTATGAAAACCTGGAAATAAGATATTCTTGGGTTCAGCAATTACATTTCACATTAAAAATGTAAACATTCTGCAGAAAACAAGCATTGAAGTTTTCAATTGTAAAGTTTGGTATTGTAACTCAAACAATTACCGTCAGAATATGTTGATCACCCGACGTAATTTTGGAAATCACTAGTATTGACAGCAAACAAGACCATGATTTATTCCTGTTTTAAGATGTGTGTTGTTATGATCTGTATAATATACATTGCTATAATATCAAAACTATGAAACTGCAAACACTATAGACAAAGTGTACCGACTGTGTGATAAATTGCAAAATCTATTCAAGATCAAAACCATAGTTCAACAAACAAGCTATAAAACATGAAATGGGTTTATGAAATTTATGCAAATGTTAATATTCATACATTTCTAAATCGGAATAATATATTGTCTCCTATTGGCAGTCTTCATCGATTATTCTTCATCTGATTCAGCTGTTAAAATATGTGTCTCCTCTGCTCTGCTTGTATTTCGAATAGCAAAATGTTGTAAATTTTGTCTCAGTTTAATAGAGGATTTCACAGAGGGAAAAAGGTATTTTAATTCTGCCTCTCTGCAATTTTCTAACTCCATCGAATGGCCAATAATCATACATCATTTTTCTTTATCTCTCCATTAGAGATCAAAGAAATTTGGAAAAGAGAAAAATAATGACTTTGAAGTAAGAATGAGGGAACTTAGGGAAGAGGTATGTTCGGGTGCTCCAGTCTTACAATATTTATTTTCTGTGATATTAAATGTTTATGCTTACCTGCCCCATAGTAATTGTTTTAATATGTACAGTTGTCCCCACTTACCAAGCAAGCTTTTTCTGGATTGCAAAGATGACTGCAAAATGAAGAGAATATACAGAACAATACTGCTGACTAGATGTCTTTCAAGACCATGGAACACAGAGCTAAGTACCGCACAAACTTTTGTACCACGGTATACTACATCATTACTCGACGTACCACAACTATATTACGAACCAACAGTTCAGCGTTCAGGGGCAGGACCTTGACATTATTTTGTTTAATTTCTTCTGTCAATAAGTTGGGAAAATATCTTGCTCTGATTTATAATACTATATTATATCCATGATATTCTTCTGACAAAATAGTAATTATATTTAGATAAATAAAAGAAAATATTTCAGCTCAAAAGAAAATTACCATCCCCTCCCCTTACCAGTTAAATGACCAGTACCTTACAGTATTATGTGTATGTTAATTGTTGCATAAGTTGCAATCAAAAAGCTGTAACTGCAATGGAATGATAAAATTTACGCTGTATTTGATAATGTGAAAGACATTGTGCTGACATTAGAGAGCCTATTGATAACAATATGAAGTGTTCATACTGTAGCCACAATTTTCTGGCTGCACTGTTGACATAATAGGCAGGGAAACTTTGAATAGGATGACAACACCAGGCAAGATATCTATCAGAGATGACCAGCAGAAATTAAAAACGCTTCCTCAACAAATGAGAATTTATTTAGTTGACTTGAGAAATTACCTATAGTTCAGACAGAAAAGTGCACTCCTGAAAATCGTAGGATGATTTACAGTCTTACACATTAATACGTTTACCTACCACATTCACATACGCTTGTCAATATTGTTTTTGAGGGGGTGGAGTAATCCAAAAACTTTCTGAAAGTTGGATTTTTCCCAAATATGTTTCACAATTCATTTGGCCATCACGTTGGCATACATGACAGAGTGTGAAAAGAAAACGGTGATTAAGGGATCATAAATACAATTATATTTGTCACCATTAAAGTTTTTAAAACTATTTTGTCATGAATAATGAAAACAATATTATTGAAACCTTAACAAGATGCCCCAGAAATTTACATAAATTCCTGACGGAAACTACTGACATACAAGTACAGTTTAAAAGTACCATGGTACATACCACCTGGAAAAAAATACCACAGTAAACCGGTATACCGGTAATACCATACATACCGGTAATACCACACACCTAGACTGGAATAGTTGTCTCATCACTGCAGTTGAAGTTAGCCATATTCGATTGTCACACAGTGCTTACACAAAATATATTTAATCAGTATATGTTCATGCTTTCAATGTTGGTGAAATCTCCGTTTTTAATCCAAGGGTTTTTCATGTTAATGTAAGAATTTTCGTTATAAATATTTTTTTTATTCTTCTTTTCCAATGAAGATTTATGTTATTTTAATTTTGTAATGTGATGGCTTTGAGGTACTTTGAAACTAAGAAACCAGAGTATATCAGATTATAATTTTTAATTCAAATTATTGATTTATTTATTTAATAATGTTATTTCCATAATAATTGCTTTGTGGGACTTGAAATCAATATAAACTCAGGGGTGCAGAAATCCATTGCCCGTATTGTACTTGTTGGACATTTGTTCTTACAGACAAGCAACTTTTGCAAGGTTGCATGTTCATGGACAAGTAACTTGTGGCCTCTAACTTGAAAGTTCAGTAGTTCTCGTTTTGTCTGACCAATGTTTACACAAACACCATACTAGTACCAGTTAGTACCATACGGGTGTGTTGTATATTTATGTAGTGTATACTTAAATTGATCGATTAGGACTGAAACCAGCTGCTACTTCTATTGATACAACTAATGGAAGCGGACGGTACTGGTTTAGGTGATATCTTTTAATAGTTACATCAAAACGAATTTCATTGACGGGAGGATAGGGCTTCCTGGAGATTCGCGCTTCCCTGAAGATTTATAATTTTGAAGCAGTCGCTGGACTCCATTAAACCATTATGCACAACTACGTTGAAATTTCCTTGGAATGCATCAGGATGGTTCGTTTTCTTATAAAGCTTTGGCTGAATGGTGAAAAATTGAATGAAAAGTCAACAAAAACGGGCTAAAACTAAACTTGACTATGACAGCGAGTACATTTAAAAGAGAAAACAGGAGTTCAAATATTCTTTGCTGCAGGAGTTTCTTTAGCTCAAGGACAGCAAAGATGGAACAAAATCACAGCTTGTAATATACATAAGAGTCTAACATATTTAGTATTATAGGACAGATAAGGTTATTTCATGTTGTCACAGATTTCATCGTATTTTATTGATAAAGAGTCAGACTTGTGTGGTAAGAGTTATCCCTCAACTGCAGACAAAACCAGTGGATTGTTTGCAGAACAGGTTATCAAGTGGAAAATCATACCGATAGCACCCCCAAAAAATGCAATGCAAAGTACAAAACATATCAATTAAAATTTGATAATGAAAAGGTCAAATCTGAGGGAAAAAAAGTTGTGGGCGATTTAGAGAGAGTGACCAATAAAACAATGCAAGAAAAACCAAGTGCTACAAGAAACTGTTTAACACAGCATGTGCCATAGCAAAGCAGAGAAAATGTTTCTGAGACTGAATTTCGTTGTGAGGTTCAAATCAAAATTGTATTCACATGCCATATAAAACAAGGTCGTATTTATGCCATTTCACAAAACACAAATGCACAGTAAATTTGTGAAATTAATTCAGAACATTAAGATTTACAGAAGTTTGATCCATTGCAATGCTTGGATGTCAGTGATAACAGCATACTGGTATGTGATACTGAAAAACAGAGTGAACATTCATATTGAATTTCATATCAACTAGATTAAATAGTATGAAGTAAAACTAGAAAATGCCAAGTTTAATAGCAGTAAAAAATTCCTTGCCATTATCTGCATTTATCTGTCTTTTCCTAGTTCTAGTTCCAGTGCAAGGAGATTCTCCCTCTTCCAGTGAATAATCTGAGGTCTATACGACATGATCCCATACTGATACCTTAGTTAGCTTACAACAATTGGAATATCATTCTTCTCTTTTCCTTGGACCTAATGCAATTTTTACACGTATCACTTAGGCACTCAACATTTCATCAATTAAGTCATGATATGGCATTTCTTTGAATGACATATCCTTTTTGTGTTTCATTATATTTTTCCTCAGTATAAATTTCATGCATCTGTGCCACTGTGGGTTGAATTTTGATTGTTTAGCATACTGCTCTAGTGAAATCGTGCTTCTTTGTTTTACATTCCGTTAGTTGACAATGTTAAGGTATGTATTTTCAATGAATTATCTTTTCTCGGTTCATGATTTATTTCTTGCTTTCCTTTCAGCATTCAGTATGCCTCATGGGTGTGGGTAAATATGATCATAAAAAGACAGCATGGGACCCTCCCCATCCGCCTCTTCATTGTTTGCTTGCCTCTACCTCCCACTGCTGTGGACTTTGAATGCAGCGGCAGATCTAGGAATGCTTCATATGCAGCCTTTCCAGTTTTTGTTTCTAGCAAGCTGGAAATCTCACAACGACCCCCTCTCTGCACAGATCTCCTTCGCTCCAGGTTTCATCAACATCTGAGGTGGTGGAAAAATTAGATCCCTAACCAAAGTTCCATTTTAACCACCAGATCCTCACTCTTTCCCTTACAGCAGATATTGCATCTACTTCCAAGGCGTAGACTCAATAAGTATTTTTACAGCCACACCCTATGACGTACAAAGGAAGATAAAATCAGATCAAGAGCTGTATCCAACCCACATGCTGTAGTTTTCACATGATTCAGATTAAGACAGGGATGCTCATCTAGAGCAAAACGAAGCAGTTCTACAGGTACTTTCAGGAAGAATCTTCATTTCTCATCAGCATCAAGAAATGTATGCAACACTTTTTTAGTACTTTAAGGGTGCATCAACCGCATAAGACATTACTGCATCATGCTTGCTACAGACAACACTCTGGTTGTAACGTACCTCGGATGTCAAGGAAGTACTCATGCCACTTCTCTCTTTTGTGATGTCTCAAATTTCCTTCATTGAACAGCTTCGGAGATCACAGTCAGATTCTGCCACATTCTGGGTAAGAGAAATATTCTAGTGGATAGCTTTTCCAGGCAGGGGTCAGCAGTCCTCTTGAGTGAAGCACCCTCAGAATTCTTGCCCTTAAAACATTTTTCCTTCTATCCTTAGCATTATCAAGGGGCCCCAGGTGGCAGAGTAGTCTAAGATGCTTGACATCATGCTTCAATCCCACATCACCTCTGTTCAAATTTTAGCTCAGCTAATTTGGGTATGTGAGTAATATGACAGTATGTGAGTAATATGACAGTAATTTCCTGTCGGTAAGTGGTTGTTCATCTACTAAATATACTGGTTATAATGTATAGCCTATTACAAGTTGAAAAATGCTGTTAAGCACACATAATAACATTTATGGTGCAATGGTAACAACGATTCGGCCTGTCTCCTTTGCAGACCTAGGTTTCGGGCCAAGAAGAAGCTATCCTATAGTAGTTAGTATTCCTTTTAAAATCCCCGATCTCAGTCATATGTGCTGGGAATTATCAAGACTGACTCCACTGCCCATTTAGAGCTCACATTTCTGTCTAATTTACAAGAGAAAAGAAAGGGCTGTAACAACTTATTCTCACTCTCAAAGATATCTGTTATTCCAGCAGCCATCATCTCGAGGTGGATTATTCAAACCATTAACTTGTCAATCTCTCACTGCAAGCCCTTTCTTTCATGAAAACCAAAGCCCATGAGGTCAGACTATTACTGCATCCAGGGCCATTTATAATCTTTCTTCCTTAGTTAGATGTCTCACTCAGCCCTTTTGTCGTCATATCATCTTGAACAATGTTGCACCAGAGTGTGAGCATTGAAGTAGCCCAACAAGTTGTCAAGTCCTTCTTTAGTCTAAAGCACCCCACTAACAGCAGTTTTAAGGTCACATCTTAGGCCATCAGCTTCCAACCATGCTGGCACAAATTCACTAGTACAAAAATAGCTATTATAGTTTTCAGAATGTTGGGGTTGTGGTGGTGGAACTAATTTTAATTATGGAATACTTTACTTCCTTCTTGCTCAGATGTCCTTGCAGTCTCGGTACATGTCAAATAAGGACAGCATTCTGAATGATGGAAGTGTACTAACATATTAGACTGGGATGATGCTTTTTATTCTAAACCTCCATTTACTAATTGGAATGGAATAATCTCATTGGAGTGGAGACTATAACCAGAAAATGTTATAACAACCCAATAATCGCAGGTAAAATTACAGAACTAAAATTAGCTTTTTTAAAAAATTTATAATGTTAAATATTACAGTTTTTGGTTTCAAATCTGAGTGGTCATAAGGCAGGTTTTATTGAACTGACTTGTAGAAATAGGTGACCAGTTATCAAGGACTAATCTTGCACTAGAAGAGGCTCATAAAAGGTTGACCAGCTGTCCATATCACATTTACCTTTGCAGTACTCTGACATTTTGTGGACCTATATACCTGCTTGGAAGGACAAGTATTTATTGAATTACCATTACACATTACAGAATAAATGCACCATCTGTCAGTAATACTCAAACTCAACTGATTTTCCATATTGTCATGACCAATGAAAGTACAATGTCATTGATGGATTCCACTTAAACCAATTTTCAGTAGTTGACTTTTGGTCAATGTAACCAAGTATATAAATCAAGTGGGTTTGTAAATTTTCAGAATACATAAATAATTTTCTTATACTGATGGAGTTTTTTACCAAATGAACCCCAAATTTTGTTGGTTAAGATGATGGTATTCAGTATTATTGTATATTGGCTCTTTCTTATCATTGGCAAAGTCACATTTCATATCTATATAGGAGATATGTTCTGTCATCGAGTTTTCATCTGACAAAATACACTTTCTGAATGTTGGAAGTTTTGTCTTTTAATTCTCTGTGTTAGAAATAGTGGAAATTCAAATTTATCCTTTGGGGAAAAACAAATACTAATAAGATATTTTCATATTTAAGTTTTAAAGAATGCAGATGTTTACAGGTTTTACTGGGTAGTAATCTTCCCCCTTTGATCGATGCCAATCTCATACCTTGGCTCAGGTTGTGCTAGATAATAGAATGGTGAATGTAGTTTGTTTGCATGTAATAAGATGGGGTCGCCAAATCCACTTGCCCAATGCCAGGAACAAGTTCAAACTCAACTGCAAATTCAGATTTGCAAGGTGCTTATTAATGTCAAGTAAAGAATATTGAGAGGTGACCAGTTCGTAATGCTTGTGTCTTTATTCTTTGGGCTCATTACGTATATCACCTTTCTTAATATTTACATGTGTTACATGCTTTGCTCACAGAGGTGCTTGAAATTTCATTATCTGTTGATCATTTCTTTCTTGATACATTTTCAAAGTCTGCTACTTCCATCTTGTCAGTGTCAAGTCAGTCCCACCTTTTCTTATGCAGGCATGATGATATGAATGATCACTATTGGAAGCCAGTTTTGACTAATACCAGTAGTTTATGTGCAATTTTTTTTTTTTGCTATAGACTCCATCATGGGATAGGGGTGGGAGGGTTGGATGTGAGAGGGTCAGAGTATATTTTTGTCAGCAAATTGATTGCCAGTCCTCTGGTAAAAGATAATAGAAAATGAAATAATCAAAATTTCTTTTTATTAAATAAATATAACACAGTTTTCAAGAAAACAAATAATATTCAATTTTAATGTATTTTTATAAACTTTTTTTGTGATATTTTTGGGAAAGCTGTATTTTCACAAGGGCAAGTTCAAATAAATTTGTCCAGCCCTGATCAAGTTCATTTAGGAAACCGTTCATACTATCTGGCCAGGTTCATACTTGCAATGACTTAAATTTACTTTCAGAAATAATTATCAGGTGCATCTCAAGTATTTATATTATTCTTATAATTAATAATTAAAAATTAAATACAAATGTAGGACACAGTTGAAGAAAGAACATTATTCACCTTCAGGTGATAAGCATTGACGTGGAAATAATGTCTTATTTGATTATCTTGTAGGAAGAAAAACAGAAGGTTTACAGGAAAGAGATGAGAAAGAAAAAAGAAAAGCAAAGGGGGATCTGGAGCAGGATGTTGATCCAGACATGGCAGCTGTGTCTCAGGATTTGGATCTTCTGAAAAGTGAAATGGAAAATTAATTTGACAGGGTCCAAGTTTGGCAGAAAGAGTATAGATGCTTGCAAACACACTGTTTGCAAAGAGGAAAAAGATTCTGTAATTCTTCCTGTTCTTTAATATTTGTTTATGTAACTTTACTTTCATAAAAGTTTTGATAATTAGGTTAATAATTGAAAATGATTTTATTCCCCATATATTTGTACAGGTGAGAGAATTAATAAAAAGTATTTACAAAAGAAAACAAATTAGACAATACAGTAGATTCTACTTGTTGAAAATTATGATACATTGTTTCCTTGTTTAAGTACAGCCTCATATATAATCTTGACCCAGTGTTTAGTTTAAATGACCAAATTATTTATTTTAGAAAAAACTCTGAAAGACATGTATGTTTTAATAATAGTGCAGAATTGATGAAAACAACAGGTTTCAAGGAATTGCCCCACCTACTTGTGAAAATTCTGAATGTGATAGAAATTACCAATTCACTTCATTGTATGCCCCATCACAACAAGTGGTATGACATAGAGTTTTATTGGTGTCTATTCATCCATCAAACTTTTTTTTAAGTTTTGCATTTAGTTCAGTTTTCAGGCATTATAGCACGCCATCCATGCTCCATGTCCATGAACAGATTTCAAGTGTTTCCATGACTGAAACCCACATTTTGTCAGGGCAGATTTGATACAATCCTCAACTCTTTTTTTTCTGGGGGGGGGGGGAGATCAGGAAAACAACAAGGCAATGAAGTCATCTTTAAAGCCCACCACACCAAAATATTTGATAAAAACATATGGATTTATAGAAAGTTTTTGATAATCAGCGATGGCCACCAATAGTAAATATAGAAAAAAAACCTCAATTTCATCAAAACCACTAATGAGAATTTGACCAAACATGATACAAAACATCCTGGCATGATTACCTTTTCGATTGAAAAAAATAATTTTGATCCACCATTAAATAAGGCCACCATTGCTAAAAAGATTTGAATTTAAAAAACCTGTAAATCACTTCTTAAGATCCACTCAACAAAATTGCAGAGATGCTGCCTGGATTTTATCTGAAGAGGAGAGGGGCCCCCTCCCCCTTCCCCAAGTCAAAAAAATAAGGGGTGAGTAAAACAGTGGAGGGAGATGGAAACAGCTATAGTTGAGTATTTACCCAAAACTTTAAGACCCATCTCTCTTTCTTCCTGTTCCACTCTGTTACAGCTCTATTAAAATCAAATCTTTAAACATCACCTATAGCATTAATCTGTTGATTGTTTCAGAACGTAATGTGCCTATCTCTATATGAATGGTACTAGTGTTCTGTGCTGAGATCCCTCTTTCAGTCTCTTGTCTGAAAGGGCATATACATAGTTTGTGTGGAAGCTGTTCTTTACGGTTATGTATAATTTTCCACAGCTCATAGATACTGAATTTAGGATACTTCTGCTCGAAAAAGAGATTTTTCAATCACACAAGTTCTGTCAAAGTTTCACTTTCATCATAAATCAGTGCTTTGCTGGCTATTATGCCTAATTTCTTATATGTTCCACAATGCTATATTAGGGTTTTAAGTCCATCATTGCCATAGTGTCCTTTTTGAAAAAGAGATATTTTGGTCAAATAAATATCTTTACTTTTAATTTAAGATTCTTATTTATTCAATTTACCTTAATATTATTGGGTTTTATAGTATTGTACCACAAGATCCCATAGAGCTAAACTGTTTGAGAAAGAAATGAAAAGTATGCTCTACTTTTAAATTGTCATTATTATAATTAGGCCTGGTATTGTTCCTTTTCTTCTTCAAAGTATGTTACCATAAGTTTGTTGATTTTAGTATTAATAGTGCTTGAGAAATAGAATATAAAATGAAACCAAAGTAGGTGATGATATGGGTCACAATGACCCACTTTTGTGAACATGTTATAATTTTCATCAAAATGTATCCCCTTGCCAATTTTTATAATTCCAAGGGAGCCATAGCAATTCAGTTGGTAGAGTGTCAGACTTGTACTCCAAGGGTTGAAAGTACAATATATGCCCAGGCCAGCCCATGTAAGCTGCCTTGGTGTTTCTTTGGGAAAAGCACTTAGCTCCTATTTCCCCAGCATGATATAACCAATGTGCTAAGAGTGTTGTTGAAACCAACAAAAACAAAAACATTATGATAAACATGTACAGTCATGAGCGAAATGCAAAATTTAATGTATGATTGTATAATGTAAACTGTAGATTATAGTGACTTTTTGTTATACTGGTGTGTTACTAACACAGGTGCATCCAATTATCTACTGTGATGATCTTGCATGAACAGTCTTGAGAAACAAGCACACAATTAAGCCCAAAACAGTGAAGTGTGAAATATGGCTCACAGTGATACAAGATGAAAAAACATTAACTTAACAAACAAACATAACCAAGAATGTACAATCTGGCATACATATACAAAACTGGCTCCCATAGATCTCTCTCCAGGTTGATGGTGCTATGAAACCTACACTAAACTCTTTCCTAGTACCTGGGAAGAAAGAATTGTTCAGATGCAGTGTAGCTGTGTGTGTGTGTGTGTGTCTCTCTGGGACAGAACCATACAACAGCTCTCCTCTACTTTAATGAGATAAGGTAAAAAGGACATCTTAATCTAAAAGACTGTTCTTAACGAGTTCCATTAAAATATGTTGAATGATTCTCAGGTTATGCTGACTGCCAACAACATTCAAAGTTTCTATGTGAAGACAAGAATTTGCTTGAAGGTATAACAGTACCAATTGTACAACCCCTGGTGAGCAGAGCTTAAGGTGGAGGGAAAACTGTATTTAGAAATAAACAACAAAACTAGCTGTGATTGGTGCATCATGTAAGAGTTGTACTTTCTGTTAGGCTTAAAAAAAAGTTGAGCCTCTTGGCAACATGTGAGATTATGTTAATTCATAACTATATCACAATTTGTATTTTTTATGATTTTTTTAAAATGTGGTACACATGACTGAAAATGTGTCTGGTGTGACTAGATAACTCTTACCCCTGTCTAGTTCCAGCAGATATATCTCTTAAATGCAATGGAGGATCTGGATCTGTCCTTGTCAAATTCACAATCTAACATTGTTCTCTGTGACAGTGTGTGACATGCATGCTGAGGTAGGATAGAAAGTATATTTATTTCACAAAACATTAGCAATGAGGTCTATGGAAAAACAATTGGTACTGTGATACCTGAAAATAGACATAGCTATCTAAAATGTTAATTGTCAAGGGCCATAACTCTATCAAAGTTAAAGCTGAAGAGACAAATCACAAAAAGACACATCAAGGTCTCCAAGAGAATATTCATACCAGTTTACATCAGAAAATGTGGAACGGTTCTTGAGCTATGCCAGTTACAAGTAACATAACGTGAAGCTATTAACATGGGTAGAAGTTGGGGAAAAAAACAACTATTACCAAAAAGTAGGCCAGGAGACAAGAGGACTGCCTAGGCCCCCTTTTAAGTCTAGGGCCAAGCGCTGGTCTGGAGTTTAGTGGGATGTTCAAGCCCCCCTGGAAGCTAAAACAGGAGTAATTCTGACACAAAATTTTTGCATAATAATTTTAATTGAACATTCCAAAATTCTGATGCATACATCCATTGAATCATTAATACACAAATTTCTCACTGTAAATTTTGAAGAAAAAAATGTGCTTCCTTTATCTCAACAGTTTTTCCATTATAATTCTATAAATGTGAAAATTCAGGAGCTGAACATAAAATTCAACTGGAAATGTTTGAAACATCATAATAAATATATATATATATATATATATATATATATATATATATATATATATATATATATATATATATATAAGAACTAGAACCAAAATTGAATGTAACACACAAACACGACAAAAGTTCTATGAAACATTTAGTTTGTTGCATAAATCCTTGAGTTTCTTTCATTTAACAAATAACCACAATTTCTTATTCTAAAAGGCTGATAATAATCAATTTCACTTTCATTCATTAAGTCAATAAATAATATTTTGTCTTAAATCTGTTAGTATGACTGCTTTTTTATGTTGACTGCCTTTTATATTTCAAAGTCATTTTCCTCCATACAGAACCAGCAGTCAGGCAAAGTAGACAGTTGCACTTTGAAGTTTCAACTCTTGAAAAAGGAGTGTGCTGTTCTTTTAGCCACTTATACATTTGAAACTGTACTGAATTGGAGAGAAGAAAAAAAAAATGCAGTTATTGTCTGCAAATTTAGCATGTGCAAAATTCCAGTCATCCTGACTGATGACTACCAACCCAAGATAATATAACAAATTATTATTTTTTTTAAAATAATTTTTTTAAGTAATTGGGGGGAGGGGGATAGAGAAAACAATGGAAATTGATATACATGATGGTATAGAATCGGCCAAAGTGTCTCACTCAAATAATTCAGCACCCTCTAACCGCTATTGTTCCTATGAGGCAAATACAGGAATCAAATAGCAGTGGAATATAACCACTGTATTATTCTGGTTTTCTGTAGAAGGCACTGAATTATGGAGTGAAGTATGAATTTCGTGATTCAGCAGAAAACATCAAAGGAGCCTCAAGTGAATTGAATACCATATGAAAACTTCCATTTGCTCGCTCAACAGTAAATCATAAATTTGAAATTTAGGATCCCTAAGCATTGTTTTTTATTCCTGCTAAATGCTTTCCAACCACTTTAACCTACTACCCTCCCTGCCCCACAAAAATGGATTTAGAAGATCAACCTCTAGAGACATTCTAAATATAGAAGTTCTGCCATGTGACAGACAACTTTCAACCATGTAGTAAGTTACCAAGGGACCTCCCAGAAGTGATGCCATCCCTACAGGAAATCGAGAAAACCGCCGGGGGGGGGGGGCTGTTTAATGGTTGAATACTTGTTTTATAATCACAAATGATAACTGTCAATAAAGCACTTTTTCTAACTAAGTTGTTTGTTATTCAGTATGAATTACATTTATTTTCATGTATTTTCAAGATGCCCAACATATGAAAGATCATTAACATTATTCCAACTGGTTTCAGCAACCATCACACATACACAAAAACATTTGTGTTTTGCGCCGCTGCATTTCATTGTTGTTGATTAGTCTGGTTCTCTGTTTTGTATCCAATAGCAAAGTGTGATACTGTGATTTTGCAAAACAGGGAAACAGATTAATTGTTGATCCACAACCAAGATTCCTTTTTTAAAAAATTAGCAACATTTATTACATGAAACAATTGTCTTTGTCAAAACTTAATTACTGTATAGTTCAATTAATAAAATACTGATGCAGTGATTTCATTCCAAGTAATTGTGAACCATCTTTTCATCCTTGAGGACACATGTACCTCCAAATGCCAATTGAGGAATTCTCTGAAACTCACTTCTCCACAATGATCTGTATTGGTGAAACAATGCTCTTTATTTCCCAAAGTATTCATTTCGCTTGGTTACCATGCAATCTTTGATAATATTTATGATTAAGTAGGTTAATTTAAAGCTGTTTAATTATACTATATACACAGTAATATTTATAAGTGTTTGCTTGATCAATTGAATGAGTTCACCTGACATATGACTGGGGCCGTTAGCTCTTACATATGTAGGATTTGCATGCCTTTTGAACTTTTCTTTAATTCCACTTCCTTTATTTGACACAAAAGACACAATTAACATGAAAATACAATGGTCAGATTTTAATTCAGTGCAACAAATACTTCAAGTCAGATATCAAAACATTAATTAGGTTCTCAGAAAAATACTTGCAGATATAGCTGTTACAGTAGACTGACACATTTTAGGTTTGAATACAAGTAGATCGACACATTTTAAGTTTGAATACAAAGAAGGCACATTGCAATTATGATTATATTGCTATTTATTTATTAAAGTACTGCCTCCAGTAGGCGTAACATTTTCATTGATCAAAATTTTGATGAATATCATTATTTACCATATACTAAGAATGTCGTTTAGAAAGAAAATATAACAAAATATATGACTTCTTATTAAAAATTGATAATTTCATAATTTTGATCAAAATTTCTGTGTCCTATCTACCATTTTTCGACAAGTTTTGATTGCAATTTTATCAATTTGATTGCAATTTTCTTTAGTTCAACAAATAGGGGTCAGCATTTTGGTATTTTCTAGTTTTGAAAAATGGGATCCAAGCCTGGCTCCGTGTTATAAGTGGGTTCGCAAGTTATCATGGCGTGACTTATCACAGAAATGGTGTAAAACTGAACACACATTTCAAAATAAAGTTTTCTATCTTGATAATTTGTTTCCTTTTTCAACAATCTGACACACAGTTCAAGTTTGAATCCTTCTATTAGACCAGCCTTGGTCAGCTACTGTGGTGTGTCCTTGGCAAGGCACTTTACTCACTAATGTACTTTTACTGCTGTGCTGTAAAGCACCAAAAACCAAACCAAACAAAAGAGACATTTTTATTCTATCTACTGTACATCTTTTTTTTACCTCAAAATATAGCAGTCAAATTTAGAAGAAATTGACAAATTCAAACATGTAAAAATGCGTAGGCTAATCATTGATTTGTGACTTGGGAATTACATTGTCACTTAATTAATATCATTTTGTGTGTGTAATTTCATGCATATACACAAAGAATAAAGTTTTATCAGCTGCTGTATCTGATTGTCACCGAGGTAAAGTTAGAATATTTGATGATTTTTGTTAACATAAAAGCATTAAGAACTATAATATATCATCTTTACTTCCTTGAAAGTTGAGTCTACCTGCAAACAGCATGGGCACCTGTTGTCTGACACTGCATAATGTGTGGGCAGATCAGGGTCAATGTTTGTTCTACTGATTACTCCTAATAAACTGCATAGACCCAGATCTGTCAGCACATTAAGAGCCTGCAGTGTGCTGTTGGGCTCGGCTTGTAAGCACATACACATGGTAAGTGTTACAATTAACATGCACGGATTGAAAATTTATGCAGCATAAAATTCTGAACAAAACTTCACCACCTTTCTTTTCATTCTCTGGTTGTATGAGTCAAAATGCTGCATTTACTAGCATATCCCACTCATTACAATGTGAATTTCATCAAAATTCAGCTTGTAAAATGCTTCAAAATTACCACTTTGCATGTATTAAAACGATGTCAGACTATGACAATGACTGACGTTTTTGTGAACATAAATGTGGAGAGTTAAATGTTTATTATTTGTAGACAACTACCCAGATGTTGGAGTCCTCTGCCATTTTCAGATATGTAGGGACATAACTGACAGATGTGGCTTGCAGTTTTATTGGTCACTGACACGAGTGAATGCAGTAGTCAACTAATTAAGTTTCTAAAGGTCAACTGTCTGGGATAAATGCAGGTATTGGTAATCAGATGACAACTGGACTCACCCTGTCCCTTGGTGAAGGATAAAAATAATCTTTGACCTTTTGGGTTCCAATGGATGAACTGAAATACCATTTTTACTTTAAATGACATAGGGGCTTTTCAACCAACTGATATCTTCCTCACTTGTTTTCACATATTCAGAAATCATTAACCTAAAACTTTTTTTTAAAAAAGTCAAAAATTATTTCAGAAATTGCTACAAGATCTATTTAAATTGATTGAACAATTAACACAATTCAAAACTGAACACATGTACATATTCTTACTGAAAAAAAAAAGCCTTAAGCATATGCCTTCATTTCAATTTTTTCCAAATTAAATTACAAATGTAATCAACAAATTTAGTACCAAAAAAAATTATCTTCATTTTCAAATAAAATTTCATCAGATTACAAATTAAGGCAAGTATTTTTGAAAGTTCTGATTCTAAGATGTTTATAAATAATTTTATTAAATCTAAATATAATATCATTGTTTTTAAAGCCAATTATTAGAAACTCTATACAAACCTTGTTTATGTATTTTATTAATTTGATCAGAATCAACTGTCAGTGAGACATGATGTTATGTAGAACCCTTGCTCATAACAAATTACCAGAATGCTCTTTCAGAATAACTCAGAATCTACTGCATAACTGAAATTTGGGCAGAAATTTCCACCTCACTTTTAAAGATAGTGGATCAAAATATGCACAATTATTACACACTAGGGTGACTTTATGTGGCACGATCCTTTAGATATAGTATTGTCATGAATCTCTAAACCATGCATCTTAGAATAGACCCTATAATAAATACCCTGAAAAGTTTGAAGCAGATCAGTTAATTCAACATTTAACAGAAAAGCCTGTAAAATGTTTTGTGCATGACAAAAGCTTCTTTCACAAAATCTTAAAACAGGATCAGCATGGAAAAATGAGCATATATGGACATATGGGTTTATGGATATAGCAACACTTGTGCTCCACTGCATTGCAGCAAGAATAATTAAAAAACAAGAAATCTAACATGCGAGTTCATGAACTATTTTAACAAGTTATAAAATTTTTAAATTTGTCAAACATAGAGTATTTCAATATAATAAAGACTGTTTTGCAAAGTCCGTATGAATTTTACCAGTCCACTAGATTTGTTTCAAACTTACCCTGAAACAAATCACATTAAAAATATAGTATATTTGAAAGAACCCTAATACGGATCCACAAAAAATAATAATGATCATGAAGATATCAACAAGAGCACCATATCAATCATTAACACAAATACATCAAACTTGTACACTATTAGAAGAAAAAAAATTACAGCACATAGAACACGAGAAAAGCACTCTATTTTTTTGTTGAGAATTTATTTTAAAAATTCTGTCCATTAAAGCTGGAACTTTTGAAAAAAACAAATGCCTATCAAACATAATTTAAAATATGATTCTTGTCTTGCATTTTCAGAATCATAAACTGTATTGTATGTTAATGAAATGAATTCTAAAGAAATTGCATAAATTATAATGAACAAATACTCGAAGTAGTATAACTGGGAATACAGGTTGTAAGCATGTACATTAAAAGATCTCGTCGCTGTTGAATAAATCCTTAAAGTTGCTGTTGCTTTGCACCTTCGAACTTGCTACCAGCCTGAAATAAAGACAGAAACCTCGATGAAAACCTTGCCAAGGAGATTACCTTAAATAGCATAAATACCTGATTTTAAGTCAGTCTAACCACAAATAACATAAACCCTGCTCTGGGTCTGTGCAGTTTGCAGTTGGACTCAACTTGTAAGGGGGTATGTACAGTTGCTTAAAGCTGCCTTCCCAGATAAAACGATTGAAACCTGGATAACAGATGTCATAACTGTCGTTCTCTCACTCACAACAAAAAAAAACTTTTTGCAAAACTGCACACCCAAGTCTAGTTAAAAGAGGAAATTTAAAGGGGACGAATACTAGCAACTGAGACAGAATACAAGTAAATTTGGGTGATTTTGTGTCGTTGATATTGCATGAGGATATAAACAGACAGGCAAATAATTCAATTTAGCACTTGCATTTGGAAACAACCCACCCAAAATTGGAGGGTTAACAAAGCAAACTGCAGAGAACATGATCTCGTTGTCTGAGGACAACCTAAAACCATGCATGTTATATTAACCTTTAAAGTGAAATGCTTATTTGTTCTAAAAGTGCTGAAGATTGGTTAAAAATGCTTAATATGTTGCTTTGCATATCAATTTTGTTAATGTTTTCTATCTAAACTGACCTATTTGTATGAGATTAAAGCCAAAGGGTAATTAAGGGCATATATAATTAACAGTCAAAATGTGAAAATGTTTGACAAGCCCCATAATTATTTTTGAAATCATCAAATACCTTCTCATTTCTACATCACTCTGTATACTTTTATATCTCTTGTTTAAGTGTGTTGTAAGTATTTAAGACCCAACAGTTAAAGTATGTTGTTCTCCTGAGAATATGTTTAGGTACATGAACCTTACAGTTCTCAGTTGTTGATATGGTTCACTCAAGACAAAAACATAAACATCACACTCAAGACAAAAACATAAACATCACTTGAGGTCTGGAAGCTGAAGAGAAAAACAAAGTGCTGACACCCTCTTATTGCCAAAATGTATTTTTTGAGCAGAACTACAAAGGGCTAAGTAGGCATTGCACCTGCAATTGTTTTGTGATCAATATTAAGATAAAAATTTGTTAGGGAAGGAAATGCAGCTTGATGGTGACCTTTTATTCATGTGAATGATGATATGGATTCAAAAGTTTTAATTTAGAGGGGCAGTCACAAACTGCAAGTCGGATTTCTCATTTTGATTCATGTGGTTAAATCAAAAACTATTTACTAAAATATTTGTTTGTCAATGGGAAAAGAATGGAATAAGCTTCCTGGGCTATTTTCTGCATGCAAATTAAGGTGTTTTTAATATACACATAAAGTTTTTGAAATGTCAATCAATCAGATTTAATTTTATTGTGCAGTAACTAATATAGTCTTCAAGCTAGTCCTTATCAGCTGAAATATTTGAGAATGACTATGTAATTTCTCACCCTTTCAAAAACAAATACTGTTATTTACCCAAATTTGGGGACATAAAAATAACAGTTTTCAAAATGATAAAATGTGTACAAGTGAAAATTTCTATTTTTTCCAAATATCTTGTTGGCAAAAATTCATATCTCTATTGTGTAATGATGCACCCAGTACATTCAATGCTGGTCAGAAATTGGCTACTTAAACAAGGTTGCATTACATCCATTATTTCAAATAATCACATGATGTTTTGGCGCCTTTTTACAAATGAAAATAGCAGTTATGGTGTTTGTTTTTCTTTTTGTTCATGTGGATATATTGTTGTTGGAGATATGTGTGATCTAGTTAAGTTAGTCACGCATCTCCAACAGTTATCTTTATTAAGTAATTGTACATACAAAGGCGATGAAAAACAGACCTGATGGGCCTCAGTCCATAAACTTGATGACCTCTATATAGGAAATGAAGTATAGATTTATTCTCAATGTGGTATGTATTGAAAGTACAATTTTGGCCTTCACTGCATGATAGTTTATCACTAGAAATTGTTTACATAAGACAACACAGAGGTAAAAATATGGTGATCCCTCTTTGAGAAGTTAAAATCTTCAGATTCGGTTAACAGGTTTCCTGCTGGGCTCTCTGGTCCACCCAGCCAGTAGAAAGATTAAAAAAAAGCCAAGTGGGCATTTAAAATAATCAAAGTGGTTCGAAGTCTGGCAGTCACTATTCAATCATCTTTTCTTTAGTATAGGAAAAACCTTCCTAAGTCCACATTTCAATTTAATTTTAAGTTTAATTGTTCTTAGACCAGGAGAACTTAAGGGATCATCTATTGTCCATCATCTGTCCGTCATATGTCTGTTAGCATACGTTTCTTATTGCTACTCCTCCATAACTATACTTGGAGGATTAATTGCTGAAAAACTTTACATACACATTCATCCCATGGTCTACTTGGACCTAAATGAATATGGTTTTGCTCAAATATCCAAATGGCTGCTTTTCCTGAATGGTTAGTCATATCAACACAGCTTTTCACTAATGGACATCTTAAAGATATCCGAATGGTCCTAAATGAAAATGGCACTTATCTGACATACAATCAGGTAACCACTGCAGCCATCTTCAAAATATTTTTATCTCTACTTCTCCTGAATGTGGAATGTTGTACTGACTTTGAGTTTTCATAAGATTTCTTGTGATGTCAAGTTGGTCCTAACTGAAAATGGTGCCACTTGCACATCCAGTAAGGCTGCCACAGTGGCCATCTTGAAACACTTGTTATCACTTCTCCTGAATGAATGGTCATATCAGGATGGGGTTTTCAATGAAATATTTCTTATGTCTAGTTAATTGTAAATGAAAATGGTGCCAATCTGACTTCCAGTATGAATGACTCAATGACCTTTAACTCTTATTATGGTATTTCTCTTAGATGGCTAGCCATATCAACATTGAGCTTTCACCAGAAGGCTTCTTATGATGTTTTGTTGGTACTAAACAGAAATGGTGCAAACCTGATACCTAATATAGCAGCCATCTTGAAAATCTTGTTTTCATTATAAGTATACTTCTCGAAAACTGAAAGTCATATTAATATGGTGCTTCCACCAGAAGACCGTAACTTATGACGTCTTGTTGCTCCTAAATGAAAGTGGTACCAATCTGACATCAAATATGTCTACCTCATTGTGTGTGTGTGATTTGGATTTTTAATGTAACTTTAAAAAATTTTCAGTCATATTGCTACGATGCCTGCTGTGTGGCAGTTTATAGTGATATCTAACAATGGGGCATCATGCTGCAGACATGTAGCATCATGTCCCACCCAGTCACATTATCCTGACACCAGGGTAACCAGTCCTAACACTAACCTCTTAATGCTGAGCACCAAGTGAGGCAGCTGCTAGTACCATTTTTATAAGTCTTTTGTAAGACTCGGCCAGGGTTCAAACTTGTGACCTCCTGCATCCGAGGCTGACATTCTAATCACTTTGGCCACTGGAGTAGTCGTTTACCTCAACAGCTAATATGAAACTCTTCTTATGACTTAAGAAGATCAGTTATGGTTTGAACACTCCGGAGTTAAAAGGAAGATCTTATCTTGATTTCCTACATATTCTTTTTAGCTAATAAAGCATCAGTCCCTTTGAGGGCTTTTCCTGTTAACTGGAAGGTCTAGATATTTTTAATAGTATAGGCATTTTCATTGCAATATTACAGGTAAGATTATGAAAGTGGAAAACAGTATGATAAGTTCCACATAAGAGTCAAAATTTATTTGACAAATGGTATTCCATTTCTCATATTTTTGCTTGAAAAAAAGTATGAAAACCTAGAATTTACCTGATATAAAATGGTATTTTAAACATAATGTAATTTTTGTACTGACTCTTTACCTCATTAAATCTTGCTAAGTGTTTAAACAAAGAATATAGCTATTATCAATGGGTGCAAACACATTTATTTTAAAACCACAATCACCTTGACCTTTAACTTATTTGACCCCCCAAATCAACAGGTCTGTTACATACCTTGAGTGCAATTCTTGCACATATTTTGGTCAAGGTATGTGGTCTAGAATTGAGTTATACACAATGGCCTTGACCATTGACCTTTTTAACCCAAAATCAATAGGCTTCTTTCTGACCCAACTAGTATGTCATTTACAAATTTTGGTCAAAGTAAATGGTCAAGAACTGAAATTTATATGCAGAAATTATTCTTTTTAGAGTCACAGTAACATGTACCTTTAACCTTTTGACTACAAATCATTAGGCTTGAGCCTTACCACAAGTGTGATCATCCACAAAATTTGGTCCAGGTCTTTGATGTAAAAGGATTGTTATCATGTGGACACCTTTTTTCTTATTTCAGTCAGTGACCACGACCATTGATCTTTTGTGACCAAATTGATAAGCTTCTTTCTTTTATCAAGAACTTCCCTATAGGTACTGAACTGAAGGTATTGTGAGGAAAGGAAATGGTAAATGATGATGGGCAAATGGACTGGTGGACTGACAGACCAAGAGGGTCAAAGCATATGTTCCACCAAAAGGCAGGCATATAAAAAATCCAAGACCTTCTCAGCATCATCATGCAGTGAGATAGCAACTGCTCAAACAAACCCACAACCACTGGGGGGTGGGGTGGCCAGCAGGGGCCCAAAATTTCCATCAAACATGAAAATATCCCTAATAAAAAAACAAAAAAAACCAAAAAAAACCCCCCCAAAAACTAGAAAGAAAAAACAAAATGTATAAAGAGGTAAGTGGTTATCACCACTGACCAATCAATATGGTCATAAGATTAACCCAATCATACATGGGTAATTTGTTTACTTATCTTTGGAGAAGGCAGTCTCCCATAATTAGGCCATAGGCCATTTCACGGTTATTATCTCCCCCTGAAAACACGAGAGGGCGTCTCTTTGCAACTCACTTCCAGATAGTTCAATCAATAAAGATGGCAGATATAGATCAAGAAAAATGTGACAGTGGAGGATATAAACAGGTATACTTTGAAAAGGCTGAAGAGATTTCTTAAAGAACACGGACAGAATGTGTCAGGCCATGCACTTAAGTTGAGAGAACATGTCCTGGGAGTGCTGCGTCTTGAAATCCCATCAGAAACTACTTTAAAGAACGCTGATCAACGAGAACAAGAGACGCGTGAGATAGGAAAATATACAACACCTCTTGGCGAAACATTACCAAAGCCAACACTCTGGATGAATGAAGTGACGACGTGACCAAGATTCCTGATTTTTCAAAAGGGAACTATATAATTGTCTTATTTTAAATACGATCAGAACATTTGACAGAGCTCCTTGCGGTGCTGTGAGGCAGCTGAAAGCTAAAAAATTTTATGAGGACAATCATGTACACTCGGTTCGCTAACACAATGTCAGTAATCAGTGTTCACACGCATGTGTGAGATGCCTGGTTATTCCATCCCTCCCAATATTAGATAAAAACAAACATTCCTGATTACCGAGTTTGGATAAGCCTGTCAAAAGTAACCGGACAAGTTCACTCTGCAGATTGCACCAGTCCAGCAGGTAAGTTTTATACAACTTTAAAGTTTTAACTTAAGCTCCTCACTTGAGAGGTAGATAATCATTAAAATTATTTAACATGCGAAATTCGTAAATTATAATTACAGCAACATCTGTTCATATTGTCCCTTTATGTTTTTAAAGCTGAACCAGGATTTATATCTTCGTGTTGATTCCTGAATTACCCCCCTAACCTCACCCAATTAAAACAAAAATCTGGGAATAAGAATAACAGTAAAGTGTCACTACAGATGTGATCCATCACACTATCTGCTATACTTCTGAAAAATTGAGACAGCTTAAATATCAACATATAATGATATTTCTTTTTTTGCACAGGCAAGGGGAGTCATGCAATCACATTGCTTCTTTGTTGTATGCCCTTATCGACATCACAGAGAAAAGGAAGGCAGGTAAAATTTCAGCTACATCGTTGGAGTGTAAATGGAATACACCACGGCCTCTGAAACAATCCCCGAAGAAGGCAGAGGATATGAAGCTGAAAAAAAAATACTCTGGCACTCTCGAAACTTCATCATACAAAGAGTATTGCCCATCTGGAGAGGGCAGTCCATTAAGTAATTAAGTATTTATCAATAATACTGTCAAAACAAATGAAAAAAGTTTGTTGTTTTTTTTCATTTTTATGCAGAATAAACTGTTCTTTGCACAATTTTGCGTGGATGCAAAGTCAGTCCTGTACAAGTGATGTCTGGAGTGTTGTTAGTGCAGCACAAATTTTGAAAACATCTGATGCTGTTAAATGGCAACTAATTGGCATCACCACTCTCGAGATTAAATTGTCGGTGCCAACGCCAAATGTTAAAAATTTCGTTTGAATGCAGCAGACTTAATTACCGTCCAGGTCTTGAAAGTTTTCTGAGGAAATATGTTGGGAACTGGTGCTGTCTTTGATGGTCCTGCTAATCCCAGAAAATGATCACTGCATAGTCGTGATGTGGTCTTCAGTCGAAAGTTCTTTCTAAAATTTGTTGGCTCCAAATACGCGAAATATTACCATCAGCAGGAAACCTATGCAGTGAAATGGTCCTCTCATCAACAAACTTTCTGGAGTAATTAGAACAGCTTTTCGCACAGCAGTATATTTTTCCCATATTGACACTAGTTTGTTGACTTTATGTTTCACTAACCAAGAGTAAAACGGTGTGAAATTCTGAACTATCCGGAACTGGAAAATTTTTGTGGGCGTGTGCAATGGAGTTAAGGGTGGTAATTTTAAGCGCTACGATTAGTAACTCCGTTGCAACCGTGAAACCCTCTATAGCATTGCAGGCTAATATGGTGCAGGGTCTGCAGCCTGGCTGATGCAGTGCTAGTGTAGAGTGTATCGTTATGGGGAGAAAAATTCTCATTTTTTTAAAATTTTGGTGGTGACCACCATCAAAAGCTACACAGACCATAAATTGCAGAAACTTTGATTATTTTTCCAATGATAAATTATAGTGAGTAGCAAATCTATTAGTACTGCATAGGAAAAAAAACGACTGCAAGAAAATAAAGATCTAGAAAAAAAGTGAAGAAGCTTGATAGGCTTTATTTCTGGAGAAGCTTCAAGTTCTAATAATGCTGACACTTTCGAAACTGATCTACAAGAACAAGGTGAAAGGACTGTGAATAATATCCAGGGAAAAGAGGATGATACTGATGATCCTGGAGTTGCCTCTGAAAATTACTGCACTGAAAATAAGCTGTCTCTAGCAGGTGTAACTGAACTAGCTACAGGCAGCCTGAGCCCTGCAACTGGATGTCATTTTACTCATTTGGTGCTTTTCTGCACAAGACACATGCCACTAACAAAGGAAACTTTGCAACAAAATGTAGTCACCTCCCACATGAAGAGATTTATTCTGGAGCATGAACCAGGCCAGCACAAGAGACCATACCCATGCGATAAAATCAAAGAATTTGCCTATTCTCAGAATAATATTTCAATACCACAATGAAATCAGGCCTGTCCATCCCAGTAACTTGGCTTTGTTATTTCTGAAAACTGGATGCTGCTTACTGTGAGCCCTGTTAGCTGTTTGCTGACAGAAAAAAAACCCCTTAAAATAACATTCAGTGTGGTCTTTGGGCATACATTACTGGCATGGTCTTTCATGAAAAATTAAGGACCATGCTAAATCACCTGCACATCTCTCATTTTGCATGACAAGTCCAATGGAAGAAGAATGGTATGACTGACAATGCAGCAGAACGTCAAGTACAGCATCAAAATTCCTTCTGGAAACGGGTGCTTGAGCATTTGATTAAAATAAATATGTCTTTGACCACAAATGCCATAGTGTTTTGCAGCCATAGAGACCAAATTGGTGAGGTGTACAATGATAATTTTCTATCTCTCAAGTGGAGCTTTTGACAGTTTGCTCCTGTGATGAAGGAGCTTCTTAAAAAATACAGTGGGAAAATTAATTATCTGAGTCCTCAAATTCAAGATGAGCTATTAACTGAGCTTCTTGAAGGTAATTTGGAAACAGAACTACAGCTGGATATCATAAGTGCACCATTTTTTCTATAATTATAGATATGACTCAATATGTTTTTGAAAAATAACCAAATGACCCGTATTTACTGATCTGCGAAGGTTCATCAGGATGCAAACAGGAAACCATCACAAATCAAGATACAAACCCGGTTATCTCGATTACGTCAGGGGTGTAAAAAATTTGTCGACATAACCGGGTCCCGAGATATCAGGGTTTAATTGACAGATCTACTGCAGAACAATGATTATGCATCTGAAGTACCAAAAATGAGGAGTTTTATTTCTAAAAACAAATGGCATTTCTAATGCACAATAAAAATAATAATTCAATCATGCCTGGTTGGAGAAAAAAGAAAATTGGAGGTCTTTTAAATGAGATTATGTAACAAGTCACATATTTTTACAACAATAAGTTACTGCAACAATGTCAGTGGTTTAAAGTTGTTTTTATTTCCCTGTGAATAGCCTCATCCCTTTGGTAGCCTCAGCATGACAATGATTTTCTCAAGCTATCCAAAATCTAGGCCAATTGAAGTACATGTACATGTAGGACTATACTTATTTTTTTTTTAAAGTGTTTTCTTTTGTTAGAGTTGACTTGTGACTAGCAGCAAAATGTAACTGATCAATTTTGTGCGTGTAAATCAATTTTTTTTTTTTTGATCGTTTACACCAGTATATGCCGGTTTTTACCAATAAATTTTGCTTCTTTACTGGAAAAAGATGGGGCTGTTGGTATTCATGTACCGACAAACTGTAAAATGTGTTTCAAGTCTTTAGAGTTAACATGTCTCAACATCAAATTCTGTATGAAGCCAACTTATTTCATTCATGCAGTTAGAAGACAACTTATTCCATTCACACAGTTGTAGCCCCATATCCCTCCCGACTTTGATCAGTGATCGTCGGCAAGAACACAGCTCCAGAAGAAGAGTCAGCTAATCTCTTTGATGGATTGCAAGACTTTGAAATTCAAGATAAAAACAACACAAATGAAAGCACTTTTCTTTCTGTTTCAAATTTTAATCCTATCAGTCGCCTTCTGCTTCATTCCATTTGTGTTGAAGAATATGTAATCATGGTACAGCGATCACCATTTTCATAAAAAAATACTGGGTGCTATAAACGTTTGTTTTTACAATACCGTTGGTGCTTTTATTTACTCTTGTTCCAAACAAATTAATAACCAATGGTGGGGGCAGGGGGCAGCTTTGTTTGGAGTTTTGCGGGTTTTTATTTATAGATTATTGTGAGTCATGTGATCTAGCCATGCTGAAGTTGAAGGCTTTTATGCTTGCACCAAGCACGACAACACTTTATTACCGAATTTGTTTTAAATATATTGTGTAAAACAAATTAGGTATTTTTAGCTACATTTAATGATGATAACATGATAATTTTCCAAGTTATAGATAAGATCAAATTCGTGATGCTGTATGGGACAAACTAAATTGTCATGGTGTGGACAAACGATAATGTCCATTTTGAACACTGCTTATGTAAAGGTCAGGAATGCATGCACTCAATTTTCGTACTCTAAAGTATTGATTACATGATAATTTTCTCCACTCTGCATAAGTGATAAACCAGGCACTGATGAGATTGGTTGATTAGCATTTGTACCAGTAAAATTTGGTCTTGTACTGACTTTTTCCATCCTTGCCAGTACGAGGTACCAGTAATAGCCGAAACACCGGATCATTTCTTTTAAAATTTCTCTGAGATGGACATTAAAAGTTGCATTTCGTCGAATTAAGTGGGTCCACATGTAACTTTGGACCGAAACATATGCCCGACATAACCGGGTTATCGACTTAACAGGGATCAAGATAAGCAGGGAAAAATTAGCATAACAAAGAAGGATTTTTTCGGGACCGGACCAAAGTGCTCGACATACACGGGTTCTCAAGATAACTGAGGTTGAGATAAGTGGGTTTGACTGTAATAGAGTTTCCGTAGGTTTTACTACACCAAGGACCAAAACATAGCAGGAATTTCTTCACAAATTTACCATGGAAGAAAAGGGGCTCTCTCTCTCAAAATTTTGTGCGAAGTCATAACAGTGAATGTGCCATGAGTGGAGCCTACAGTGGAACCCAGAAGAAAATTTTGGAGAAACAGCCATCTATGAAATGCATGCCTTGTGTGACACATAACCTCAACTTGGTTTAAAATGCTGCAGTTTGTGATGTCAAAAAAGTTAACAATTTCTTCATGCACAATCTGCTGCAGAACACTGGGGGGAGTGGGGATATAGTCTAAAGAAGCAACACCCTACATGCCAAGCAGGGTACCATATGTTGCTAATGGGAATAAAGCACTGGTACCAAGACATAATTAAGGCTGTCTGTCTTGTCATCCTTTAACATCCCAAGAATGAGGAATGAGAAGAGGCCAGTTGAATCAAGAAGAACATGGACAAATTTTAATTTATGCTTTTTTTTGTGCACATCTAAACTCCTTGTGACCTCAACATATCTTCAGTCAAAAGATACAGTATGTACCAGCCTATATGTCGATGCTGAGTGTAAATCGAATGAGCAAATTTGCCAAAATTTCCATTCTTCATCCATATATAAGTCGATGTTGAGTCTAAGACAATGCCAGATCAATATCTCGGCTTTGTCCTTTTCACTTTGTTCCTCACAGCATTGTGAATTTTATCCTACTTGTAACTCAGTAACCTTTCCGGTCTCAATCAATAAATGTAACTAAAAGTACCTAATTTATTTCACACGAAGTACATTAAATGTATTATGTACTTTTAGCTACATATCATGATGCTGACCTGAAAATTTATTAAGTTACAGATAGGATAAAATTTGCGATGCTGTGTGGAATTAAACTATAATAACTTCTGGTTTCATAAATATTAAAAGTATCAATGTATGCTTTTTCAGATTACCAGCAATAGGGAAACTGCATCATTGATGCTAAAATGCTTTTTCCACATTTTTTTTTGGGGGGGGATAGACAGATAGAGAGAGAGAGATGCATATTTATTCCCTCACATTTTTCTTCATGCACTCATGATCAAAATAAAATATGGCCTGATATATATATATATATATGAGAGAGAGAGAGAGAGAGAGAGAGAGAGAGAGAGAGAGAGAGAGAGAGAGAGATTCCAGGTCTCTGGGAGGGGTTCTACACCTTATTGCCCCTGTTTAGCTGAAGCTTTTGTCATAGAGAGAAAAAATTAATAAATTAAATAGTAAATGTAAACTATGAAAATACATACTATACTCCTTCAGGGTTTGAATATTCACAATAGTTATATCCATATAGACTCCATTTACAAGGTTAAATCCCAAGAATGACCATTTCACATGATGTCTAATTTTCTTTGCAAGTATAATGACCTCTCCATTCCCAACAAATAAGATTATTTTTTCAAGTGCATGTGTCTGCCTGTACTTAGGCGGCAATTGCTTTTGATCTTTGCTCATGCTATATGTTACTTTAAATTGGTGTCAGTCCTATCGGCAAGTTCAAAAGATGTCACTGGTTGAGAAATTTACACGAGTAACAAAGTGGCATTTCCTTTCATTACATGGTACCATATTCATAATACCCATGGTCAGCTTCATTTCCCTATTAGTAGCCTCACTAATCTGATCTTGGCTGCCAAGTTTTGACTTCAAACAGGTGTTAACTCTGGAAAACCTGGCTACAGCTGTAGCATATTTAATTAGCAGGTACATACCACTACAAAGCCACGTGATTCTTGTATAATGGAAGTGACAACTAAAACTAGAAGGAATTGCTTACCTAGTGGTATTAATTGAGAATGGAATATGGTCTGTACTTTTGTACATGAGTATGGTCACAGTCATCAAGTAAGTGAACAATGAAAGATTACTGTACAATCATAAATACATCTCTATCTCTCTCTCTCTCTCTCTCTCTCTCGTAATGGGGCATAATTTTTATTTGATCATGAGGTACAGTAAGAAAATTGTGATGCAATATCCATCTCTGTCATGGTTATTCATCTTCTAACTTTTCAATTCTAAAGCACCTATATCAAATTTAAACGAATATTACAAACAACATATATTACTAATGCATGCTGCTTTAGTGCAATTACATCTGATATAAGTTAATTTTAATATTGACAATCATGTAATTGTTTCAAATCCTCAATGTGGTGTCGTATATTTTTTCATATACAATCTCTTCCCCAAAATGAAATATGTTTTTACACATTTTTTTTGTACTTCTGGAGAATTTTTTCAATGCGAAAAATTATGTGACATACGATAAAGTGATCTGGATGACATAATCCATATATAAGTCGGTCTGGAGTATAAACAAAGCCAAGATTTTCTGGTCAAAAAGTATCATCTTATAGGCCGGCAAATACGGTACTGATTTTGTTGAAAGACACAGACATCTTGAAATGGCATAAAAATCCTTGTGTACCTACCATCATTTTTTCAATGGGGTGAAAACAGGAAGCCACAAATGTGTCAGAAAAATGTGGCATTGCACCAGTATTTAAGGAGAAGCAGCAAGGTGAACAGTTGTGTACACATCACTTTAACAACCTGGCTGCAGATCACAGGCTTTTTGACCCAGAGAACTACTTTTGAGTCAGTATCTTCTATAGAATGCTTGATATCACCACAATAAAGTTAAAGCACTGTTTCCAGGCAATGGCTTATGTAACTCAGAAGTTTTTAATGCTCAATCCATGTACCCTGGCCACAAAAGATGTAACCAAAGTCATGACAGCAGCTACAGCCGTAAAAATGGTATATCCTGATTTTACAGAGGCATGTCAAGAACAGTTGATCTTTTTTCAAGAGACCATGAAGAAACAAAATCAGTGATGTGTCATCAATTAGAGACCTGGTGCATCTTTCATTATAGAGAACTCAGAAACTTCATCAAACTACACAAATGTGTGAACAGCCTTGTTGCTCTTCCCTACAATTTCACCTGTTGTAAAAAATCCTTTTTGAAACTAAAAATAAATAACAACTATCTGCAGAACACAATTTGTCAACAATGCCCAAGAGGCCTCAAATTACTCTCATTTGGAACAGCATGGGCAAAGAAGATGGATGTATTAATGCTCATCAATGTGTTTGTCGAGGATAAAGCAAGAAAAATGCTGTCTTGAAAGGTTGTTTGCTAATGAAAGGCATCATATTTGCATCTTCTCCTCTTCCCTGTTTATATCTGGTAAAATTCTTGCAATGTACCCAAGCTTCAATACCAGGTCTGAATTCATTACTCCAGTGAGCAGCAAAGCTGTCATGAGGAAATTAGTCCTTTTTTATTGGGACAGGGCTCCAGAATTACGTTTTGCAAGGAAAACCCAGAATTTCTTGCTACTCTACTGTCATCATAGGATGTATTCCAAATCAAAGGATTCCCGTTGTGGAACTTACACCCAGATCTACATTGTTGTTTAAAATACCTTATTTTCATTACTGTTTGAAATATCTTATGTTTAATATCTTTATCTCGATTTGCCTCAGTAGTTTAATAATACTTGCTAAAAATGTTATAACTGACTGTGTATTCCCTCCACTAATTTGGACTTTTGCCAGTATTAGTTTTTCCTCTACTGAAAAGAAGTTAACAGAACAACCTTTTGACATTTTGCATCATTAATGAAGTATAAGGCATATTTTCAAAAGTGGTACTTTTGAGTAGGTTTTGCCAAATTCAATGTAGACTATCAAATCAAAGGTTTAGTTCAATTTTTTCTAGTTTATTCAGCAGGAACATGATAACATCTTTCACCTTATTTTCTCTCTACTTTTGTTCATGAAAATTAACAAAACAAAACCAGATGTTAATCCATACATGCCAACCCCATAAGACACATAAGCGTAATTATTGCTTTTATGAGTGGGGAAAAAAAGCATAATTTGAGTATATAAAGTGTGATCTGTATATTACATGCCAGAATTACAGTACATATGAAAAAGATACATTTTTACTACTAACATGGTTCTGCAGCTGGTCAAAATTTTTGTCACAAAGGGCAAAACCCATATGGATTAGAACCAGAATGCAAACACAAAATATGCTGAGAAATTATTTATATTCAGCACTCACTTCGACTAGTCTACATGTGCAACTTTCGCTGACTGATCACGAACTGGAATTCTGCAATGATCATGCTGGGTCAGATGCTAAGACTGCTATATTACATTACTTTCATCTTCTTTTAAAGTTTGTAAAGTGGTGTTGATTTGTTCTAATTTCTGATCTGACATGTTTTGAAGTTTGAAAAGATCCATCTGCTCTAATATCTTCCATCAAATAACTTCCACAACTCATACCATAAAGCGTTTCACTTAACATCTGGCACCATTTTCTTTAAAAATGTAGACTGGTTCACTAACTTACTAGCTTATCAACAAAATGAATCTTTTAGGCAAAGTTCACTTAAAAGAAACCCATCTGTTTTTTGGGGAAACAGGTCATATACAGTTTGCCCATAAATAGTAAATAAGGAAAGTATGCTTACACTATTCTTAATGCAGCAGTCACCCTTTTAAGAATATTCTCAAATTTATATTAGTGGAATTAATGAGCTGATAATAAAAATGACAAAACCAACTTTGATTGCTTCATTTTTATCTTTTAATGTAGCAAAAGAGTAATCCATATACAGTCTAGAGGACAGCATAATATGGTAAAAAAGGCATAATAATAATGCCAAAAGTGTAATGGTTGGCATGTATGTTAATCACTTTATTTCAGTTTTTAACAGACCAAAATTTTTATTATTGTTTACAGTCTACAATAATGGGCAATTCAGGTGACTAGTGATGGGAATCGGTCAGAATTTCATAACTGATAATTGGTTCCACTTAACCAACTGATAATTGATTATAATTGGTTACTAAGAGCACATTTTACTTTTTGTTTGTTATACAGTTATATCTTTGCTCAAGAGTTCAAAATGTTAATAAATATACAGGAGTAATCTCTTTTAATGACATGTATACTTTAATCTGAATAAAAATAATAAATTTTTTTCTGATATGTTATTTTTGTTCCACAACTTTGTTAAATGAAAGCAACTTTTTATGGCTTATCAGTTTTATGTAACTGAAAAACTGTTGCAATCCTCCAAAACCCTTTCAGTCATACATGATGTATCAATTAAAGTAAAGAAGGACATGATTTTCTAGTCTGTCATTATTTACAAATATTAAAAAGGATTTTACATTTAAACTGAAACAAATCATCAAAATTTGCATTCAGTAGCAAAAATCATATAATCATGACTATTATGTTCTTAATTAAGTTTGCACATATGGAATATGGTGGTTTTTATATATTTAAGTGACGGGAATACATAATTCAGCTCGACTGTAGTGGACTGGAAGTCCTATATAGCTTACCATTTACCCAGGAGTTTTACTAACCTTTGTTTTGCATGCAGCTACAAAGAAGTAGTCTCCCTTTCCACACAATCTATTACTGAGTTTCACAATCAATTATCTTACTGATTCACTCAACCGACTGATGGTCGATTATAATTGATAATCGGAACAACACTACAAGTGAGAATAATAAGTCACCTCTATGTCTGTCATTTCAATATTCCCTCACCCCCTTTATTTCAATACAATGCAATAATAAGTTAAGTACAATGTTAATTTTGTTATTATACTCTGTAGTCAATTTTGGTCCTAATCTGATGACCATAAATGCAAGAAATTATACTACTGTCAACTGCATTGCAGCAAAACATTTAGACATCATCCTTGATGAAACAAGCAAAAATGGAATTGCTGAAACCCAAATGAAAGCGAATTATGACTTTCTGAACATACACAAGTACATCACTAAATAAAACTAATAATTTTATCCAATATTTCATCCCAAAAATTGTGGTGAAGCAAAAAAAGAAAAGTTTTATTGTTTTAATAACGTTTTAATTGTATTTTATCTGTATTTTAATCATTTGACCCCTGAAACTGTGCAAAAGTGGAAGTCTGAAGTGACTATTTTAAACATTATAAAAACTGAATTTTCTACGCTCACTTGATCATTTGGCACTATTTTAATTGCAAAGAAAATAATTTTGCCCAAATATTTGAATCCAGCATGGCCCCTATGTTTTGTGATTTAATTGCATCACAAAATCAGAGTGGAACCTTGACATATTCAATCCCATCATGGAATATGCCTTATTTGGTTTGTTATATGTGTGTGTGACATCATTCTGATACAGGTCTATCATGCCCAGTAGAAACCAATGTATGAAAGATGAATGACTGGAGCAACAATCAGCTAGACAACATAATTACAACAGAGCTCTGCCATCTTGGTCAAGCAGGTCCAAAGGTTTATAAACAATTTTCAGTTATCAGGATTAGAATTTTGTTGTGGCAGTACTTATATATTGAATAGCTACTTACCACTACTGATATTCAATTACTCGAGTTCATATTATCTACCTCTAGTATGCCAGCATCTTATGATGTCTATTCATGATTTCACTTGAAAATCATACCATGTTCTATGATTTAATATCTGTGACAATGCAACTACTTTATTAGAGTAAAGTTTAAAAGACACTGCTCAAAAGTACTGTAAGCACTGCAGAACTGTGTATGGAATAAGACTAAATTCTTTAAGCATCTCTGCTGATTCATAGTTAAACAAAAAATCCATGACTGCCCTAAACAATTCGAAATCTCTGTAATGTCTTTCCATGCTTTAAATTTTTTTCCTCAAATGGAATATTTGTTAACCAACCTTCTGCCACCTTTTAGTCTTGATTTCTTTCCTTCAGGAGTCACTTCTCGGAACATGTTACAGAGATCATCTTGATTCACTGGGATGTGATTCCTCAACTTAAAGAAAATTGATGCAGGTGCTATCAATACTATGTGTATATATATATATATATATATATATATATATATATATATATATATATATATATATATACACACACACAATGAGATGATCATGCAAATTATGCAAGGATGCTGATCTTAAATATGTCATTTGTGTGTTTGTGTGTACGTATATACATATATATATATATATATATATATATATATATATATATAGAGTTATAAATATACACCAGACAGAACGGAAAGTGCTATCCCTGGATTCTATAGAAGAATGCTTGATAATAGTAGGCAGAATTAATATTTAATACAAATAATACTATCATACAGATTAGAGAATTTTTAATTCGTATTCCACAGAGATTCGAACCCAGGTCTGCGGGTAAACGGCACCCATCGCCTTGCCTTCACGCACCAGCCCATATTCCATCACCACTAAGCACGCTTCACCAAAAAATGATGGCACTGAATCGGTGTTATATGCACTTGTGCGTAGCAGACACACTCGCATGACGACCTGGTAAGTAATTCTCATCTATCTACACAGTCGTTCCGGATTTCTATGAAAGAAATCAAGGTATACAGGTTTAATTATATAGAATTATAAATATACACCAGACAGAACAGAAAGTGCTATCCCTGGATTCTATAGAAGAATGCTTGATAATAGTAGGCAGAATTAATATTTAATACAAATAATGCTATCATACAGGTTAGAGAATTTTTAATTTGTACTCTACGAAGATTCGAACCCAGGTCTGCGGGTAAACGGCACATATCACCTTGCCTGCATGCACCAGCCCATATTCCGTCAGGACTAAGCACGCATCACCAAAAAATGATGGCGATGAATCGGCGTTATATGCACTTGTGCGTAGCAGACAATCTCCGTAGCTCTATAGGTGAGGTTGTAAAAATGTAAGAATAAAGGTTTTTTTCTTCAAATTTATGGAGATAAACCATTACAAATAAAAACTTAAAAAAAACAATAAAAAAGTAAAAGGTAAAGATGTTATAATTCTTTAAGAGGTACATGAAAAAGAAACAAAGGTAAAAAATGTAAAAGTCTTAAAACATAAGGTTCAAAATATTTTATATAAACCATATTTATTTAATAAGTCCAAGATTTCTCTGTTCAGAAAGCTAATCACATCAAAGAACTTCTGTCTCATATGGTGCAAGTTCATATGTTCAACAAGAATGTGTTCCACTGCCAGTAAACACTGACAAGTTATTCACTCAGAATGGTCTGTGATGCAACCATCACTGAAACAATGAAATCTGGCTTACATGAGCATCCTGAAAACTAGCCTCGCAGGGAGGTGTTGACGTCTTTAATGGCCGCTGTGTCTCAGTTGTGATCTTCCCATTTGCCCCTTGCTGTTCAATCTGATCATTACCTGAATGTTGTGTCTTGCTACATAGGTTGCTTTCTGAAGACAAGCTGGAAAGCTGAAGATGGATAGGAGGAAATTAAGTGGTCAGACTGGAACTAATTTCTGTGTTGTCTGGAGAATACCACACAGAAGCTTGAATTTGAAACCAATTTCAGAATACGTTCAAATAAATTATTCTGTTATTCTCAAAGGTGCAAGTGTTGTTATCACATTAAGTTGCTAAAAGTGAAAATACTAGTATGTGGATGAAACCATTCACTACACATGCAGTGAATGTGATATTATGAGTCACAAAGCCTATAAACCTAGCTACTAGAAATTACAAAGAATGTGCTTAATACCTTGTGCTTTCATGTATTCCAGATTTTTATATCCTCTCAACTGCGATACTTGCAACAAATTAAATCTGAATAAACTGCCACTTCCCAGCCTAATGGATTTATTTTGCTTTTTATGCCAGGACTTTTTGTGCATTAACAAGTTAACATTAAAATTATGAAAGCACAATTCATGTATCTATCATAGAGTAATCCACTGTGCAGGGGTTGATTAAGCACAGATTTTTTTCAGTTGTCCAACAGGGCCAGCTCACACTGAAATCAATTGCCCCTATAGAAAATCAATTGGACCTCTCTATTAAAAAAAATAACTTCAGAAAATTTAACTGGTCTTACATACCTGTGGCTGTCAGTATTAACTGGATCTCTTTAAAAGCCAGTCCAAAGGCCAGCAAACTAGTAATTAAAATGAGCCCTGCTGTGACGTTCAGTACAATATCATGCTCTCATCAATACAATCTCAAATGTTATTCCACTCTAAATTGTACATCTTCACTGAGTAATTTTGATTAGTTAAATCTATTTGACTTCAGAAGTTATACAAGGTATCATAATGGGCCCTATTACTGACCACGTTTTATTTTGGCCTACAAGCTTAATCAAGGTCATAGTATAAACATGGAATATATAAATATCATATTGCCCCACTAAAATTCAGACATATTGTTTGTTTTTTTGTTTTTTTTCAAAGTATAAATAAAATTGAACTTGGCTAACCAGTTAAAGAGCAATAATTCAAAGTTTCTAACTAATCAGTTTATTTAACAGCTGCTCTATCAGGACTTGAATTTAACACACATACCCATTAAATGCCATTTAATTTTGGAAAGTGTAAGATGAGATTTGCATCTTTGTGCAAGTGATATTTTTGTGAATGATATGCAAATCATTAGTACAACTATTAAATTATGTAGCTCAGCAAAATCACATGCATAATCCTGAAACATACACGGTTTGCACAACCTCCTGAAAATGACAAACTTGTGTAAAAAGAAAGTATGTTATATACACCAAAACATGGTATCTTTATATCCAGAAATACTTCTGGATTTCTTCCTTTTTCAAACTTTATTATACTTTAAATACTTTGAATACTACAGAAGTGAGATTGCAAGTTAAATTTTAGCTAAAATGAAGCATCAATTAATTCAGTTTCTTCATTTTTCATTTTTATGGGGGAAGAAGGGGCCTCAACATTAAAATAATATTTCTGTAGAATGCAAAAAGAGATCCTCGGCAAATGTTGCTGCAAAGAATCTTATAATAAACATTTTTTCTTTAAATATAAGTTACAAATGTACTCGCTTGTTACTTTGATATCAAAAATGTGGTTGGAAACTGTCACTGCAGAAATAATTGTTTATAATTTTACTGAGCCTGGGTTTTTTTTCTTGGGTTTTTCACCTATGCATTTCAAAACAAGGTTCTATTTTACTCCTTGCAGAAGAAAATGACATCACATGGAACTGTCTGGACAAATTAAAGTTAATTATACACAAAACATTGAAATACAGTAACATGGGCTATATTTAAGACATCATTGATTCTTTTGTTGTGTTCAACTGACTTTTAAATAAACTACACATTTAAGACATAATGAAATATGCAGTATCGCCCCATTTGTTACAGACAAATTTCTAGTATATTTTTCATCTACATGGTCTAGATTTATGACATCCTTTTGTTTCAAATGATTGTTTTGTTTTGTTATTTTCCTGTATTCCACTTACTGAAATATTAATTCACACATTTAAAAACATATCATAATTTATGGTCTCACCTCGCTGATTCCAGACAGTGCAGGAGATAGTAATTTGGGTGATGAATCAGCACTCAGTGATGACACTTCAGGATTGTTGTTTAAAGTTGCCATTCTTCTTAGCCTGGCAAGGGCAATCTCTAGTGCATCATTCCTTTCACAATGTTTATTACTTAGACCAACCTCCACTTCAACTGGCTCAGTGATCATATCACCTGATTCATCCACTAACAAAGGTGAATCTATTTCAAAACCAGAATGCCTGATGATAGTGCCAAATATGCTATTGTTTGAAGGAAATCCCCCAAAATAAGGACTGCATAGGTCTGAGTCATATGTGTTAAAGTCATCAAAATCTGCATCATCATCGGAGTTCATTAAGTCTCCATCCACTTTCATCTCATGTGCAGTCTTAGGCTCCTTTACCTGGCTTTTTGAAATGGCATAGGAACTATCTTTATGTGCAGAACTGTTTATGAACTCTTTGCATTTGCCAGATATTGCACTATCATCAGTTTTTTTAATTCTTGCATCCCCTTTCTCACCAATCTGTGCTACTTCAGCTTTTGACACAAATGATGACCTCTTTCTCATTAATGACTTTGTGACTCTTTCCTTCATGTCTTCACATCTGTTAGCTTGGGAATCAGAATTTGCCTTGTAATTACTGGATTTTCTTTTGTTCGGAGCTCTGCTGGCTTCCTGCAATGTAAGCTTTTGAAGCCCTTCATCCATCAATGGAGTTGTCTCCGATTCCTCTTTGTTTGTTATCTGCAAATCAAGCGCTGGTGTTTCCAAAGATGAGACTCTTTTGGACCTACTGTCTACTTGTTTTGTGTCAGACCTTTCTTCTAAAGTTCCTTTTTGTTTGTGTCTGCTTTGCATTGGATCTTCTAGAGGGGATTTGAACTTTGGATTAATGTCATGTTGTCCTCTGATTTTCTTGGACATATTTTGCATATCTCTCTCAAAACCTGATCTTTTCAAACACTTTTCTGTTTTGGAATGATTTGTATTCTTCTTCATGCCAGCAGTTTCAATGAACATTTCATATTTATCAATGTCCTCAAAGTTATAGATATCACATTCCTCTTTTTCTGCAGCACAGGTTCTATGGCTGCCCTTCCTTTTTGACTGAGTGTGATTGGACCTATTCTTTGTTCTCTTTTCAGGTGTCACATCTCTGCATTTTGTTTCAGGAGAACTGCTTGTACCATTGTCACTGGAAAGGAAAACTTTAAATGAGGTTCAATTAATAAATTCAAATTGACAGTGTCAACTACTTTCTACTATAAATTTTGTATTTAAAAGGCTCTGTATCACACAGGTGTTTGAAAGTTAAGTTATTGTTTTGTATAAAGTAATATAAAGGCAAACAAAGCATATGCTGAATCAACAGTAAACTGTACATATAAAGACACTGATAAATAATAAATAAGACAACTGTTTTACTTCTCTAGGTTGAACCTTTCTAATCATATTATTTCATAAAAACCAGATATATTGCACAACTATATAGTAATAATAATAATAATAATAATAATAATAATAATAAATTAATGACTATTTAAAGAAGATACTCATTTGGACAAGTGATCAATCTTCCACGAGGCCTTA